>JAJJWX010003560.1:0-123880 GCA_023529315.1 Papaver bracteatum | reverse complement strand
CAATGGAGCCTTCACAAAGATACATAAAATATGGATCAATAAAGCTCAATTATCATGAATTCACAAGGATTCATTCTATGTTTCCATCACCATTTGCACAATGACAACACAATAGACATAATCCTTGAATCACAAAAGATTTTAACCTATCTTACATCAATAATTGACAATATAGGCTTAACTTTTGTGTTTGTCAAAAGTCTATTCATCCTTTTATCAATATTTGCATATCAACTCACGAACGCACTTTACTTTTGACAAAATATGACAATCAAGTTCATTACGATCGTTAAACACACATATCCCATCAAAATATTGCAACATATAAAATCAAAAGATTAATACTGCAACCATCATCTTCCAAACAAGCTTAGAATTTAAAACCAAAAAATCTAAAAACAAGAAGATGAAAACATTGGATATAGCTATGTGTAATCACAATAATGGTTATTCCAAAACACTAGTTATTCTTCTTAAACAAAATAGAAACATAGAAGATTTACTAGACATGTTAAACTTGATTTGCACCTAAAGATTGAACAACAAGTAGAAGTTCACAGATCTTTTTCAGCTCAATTTAAAACTCAAGATTCCTTGTTTTATTCCAAGTTGTTCACGAACCACTTCAAAATCACGAAGAAGATTTCAACAATTGTGAAGACATCTCAACTGGTAGTTGTTTTCATGATCAATAGTCCGATTATCGTGATTATGAAAACATGGTCTTCATGAAAAACTTAATAGCCTTCTCCTCCATAATCACCTCTTGTTACTTTCCTATCATGCTAAGAATCCAAGAATCTTTTATCCTTATAGAATAAAGTGTCAAATAATGACATATATATAAGTTTCCATGCTCTTGTGAACGTGCACAAGTGGTCATAGATGAACAAACATGGAGGATCACAAAAGAAGAGGAAGATTTCAACAAGTACTTCACCAAAACATCCTAAAAACTCAAAATAAATTTGAAACACATACACCTGATGCTTTCAAGACACTTTCTTTAAGAACATAGACATCCTTCTTATTCTCAAGAATGCTACAAAAAGTAGTCATGGTATTAGGATGAGCATTTTGCTCATCATTGAATTTCTCATTTTTCTCCTTTTACGTGAATGTAGAGACAAATCACTCAACAATAGCAAGAACTTTACTAGGACTTGGAACTAAAATCACCTAAGTTAGCTACCTTCCAAGTTTTGAGACACTCTGTCATTCTGTTATTTGTCTTAAGTTCTAAGACTTAATTATTTATGGAGAAAATTTGGGACAAATCTTGGATTCACAAAGCTTCATAGAACTTGAACTCCTTTTCTTTCTCCCGTGCTTTTCTCTTCTCAGATTGTTTGTTACCCATTTATTGTTCTTCCTTCTACCTGATTCATATTTTGTAATTCAAAGTCTTGAATACGTAGATTTAACTTGTCAAGATAGTTTTCTTGATTATTGAATGTGCACTTTACTCCAACAATATGATAAACAAGTTTAATCATTTCCTAGACACCCATATAAGAACGTAAGTTTTTTATTTCTTAATGTAAAACGACATTTTCGCCAGATGTCCTTTATTCGCAAAGATAGTAATTGGTTGGATTTATTCTTAATTGTTCTCTTGAAAGTAAATTTGGGAGACGCTACTTCCTTAGGCACATTGCGTCGCAAACTTTTTCTCACATAAGAATTATCAATCGCTGATGAAATTGATCTTACTAGGCTTTGGAGTTGTTTATTCCTTTATAGCCTAGACCACGTATCACTTATATTTTTACATGCTCCAATCATGTAAGTCAATTTCGCTGAAATAGTATTTAATCTTCTCAAGACTTCTTCTAACATTTACCCATCAAGAGAAATGCAAATCACTTTCAAAGACATTTCTTTAGAGTTAAGTCCGAAGTTCTTTGTCGCTAAAACACTTTTGTTGGAGAGTCATATATTGCTTCAAGATTCAAAGTTTTCCAACACATGAGATTTGGTATGATTGTCACATTCAGATTTTTGTGTGCAGATATCTTCTTCACGATCTTTAATAATATAATTTAGGAGATTATATCCACAATCATATCCTTTAAAGAGTTTTCTCAATTTTCGTTTTCTTGACAAAGAGGAGCCATATATTTACTCGAAAGTTTGACTTTTTTTCCAATCAATACCTGATCAAACAAATTGATATATCGAGAGACTCTAATACTTCTAATTCTTCTTCAATCACTATCATCCTAAAGGTCATCCAATTTCTATCAAGAGATTTTTCCCATTCAAATAAAGATTCATCCAAGGGATGAGTGATAGAGTTTTTCCTTGAAGTTTTCAAGATCGATAGCCCACCTGAGTGAAGCTTTGAACTGGTGTCGCATTATCGAGATACTACTGTCCATTGAGTCGATTCTACAAACAATGACTGTAAGGTCTTGAACGCATTGTTCTGCTTCATACATTAATTAAAAGCAGTCTAACAACCTCACCCAATATTTCGATTAGCAATCTGTATGGACAACTCCGAGTTGTTTTCTAGAGAATCAACTAGACTCAATCAATAGAAAATACTCAAGGAGTTATTATCTCAATCTCTCAATTTGATTTACTCAAGCAAATATGATTCGCGAGTCTAATCAAAGAGAGATAACTTGGATGGTACCAAAGACCAATATCCAAGTGTCAATCAATTTAAATCAACAACCAATAAGGTCGGATATTCTAATTGATTGAACAACGCACAACCTGTATTATTTCAATTATATAACAAAATATAATGCGGAAAAGAAATAACACGACACCAGAATTTTGTTAACGAGGAAACCGCAAATGCAGAAAAACCCGGGACCTAGTCCAGATTAAACATACATTGTATTAAGCCGCTACAGACACTAGCCTACTCCAAATTAACTTCGGTCTGGACTGTAGTTGAACCCCAATCAATCTCACACTGATCCAAGGTACAATTATGCTCCTACGCCTCTGATCCCAGCAGGATACTACGCACTTGATTCCCTTAGCTGATCTCACCCACAACCAAGAGTTGCTACGACTCAAAGCCGAAGACTTTAATAAACAAATCTGTCTCACACAGAAAAGTCTACAAGATAGATAAATTCGTCTCCCACGAATAAACCTATGAGTTTTGTTCCGTCTTTTGATAAATCAAGGTGAACAGAACCAATCAATAAAACCAGACTTATATTCCCAAGAACAACTCAGCTTTATCAATCACCTCACAATAGTCTTAATCGACGCAACGAAAAAGATATTGTGGAATCACAAACGATGAGACGAAGATGTTTGTGATTACTTTTATATCTTGCCTATCGGAGATAGAAATCTCAAGCCAATTATTACAATTGTACTCGTACGATAGAAACAACAAGATCAGATCACACAACTACAAGAAAAGTAGTATCGGTCTGGCTTCACAATCCCAATGAAGTCTTTAAGTCGTTAACCTGGTTTTAGAAGAAGAAAACCAAAGGTTAAAGGAGAATCGACTCTAGCTTAGCAAACTAGTATCACACAGAATGTGGGGATTAGGTTTCCAGTTGCTAGAGTTCTCCCTTATATAGTCTTTCAAATCGGGTTTGCAATCAATGATGGACCTTTGGGCTTCACCAATAAGCCAGGTGGTTTCTTTCATAAACCGATTTGGGCTTCTATAATAAGCTCGGTGGATCTTCACAATAACACCCTGGTTTCCACAATAAATCAAATCCAGGCTCCCATAATAAGTCATGCGGGTTTCCAAAATAAACCCTCCGGTTTCCTTGATAAACCGACCGATTTCTATGATAAATCGGATTAAAGCTTCTATTATAAGCCACGAGTGACCCGCACGTACACCATTTTGGATGGGGTACAAACATTGAGTATAGATCAAATTGAGAGATTGAGATAATAACTCCTTGAGATATTTTTATCTAGATTGAGTCAGACTATCTAGTTGATTCTCTAGTAAAGTAACTCGGAGTTTGTCCATACAGATTGTTAATTGAAATATTGGGTGTGGTTGTTAGACCCCCGCTTTTTCAATTGGTATCAGAGCAGGCAAACACAATAAAGACCTTATAAGTATGTGTTTGTAGCGATCTGATTATGGACGTGTCTATCTCTAATAAAGTACAAGTTCAGAAATTACCAGATGATTCTGAAAGCTTGGATTCACCTGAGAGAACTGTCAAATCTAAGTTAATATCTAAACATTCTTTTGATGTAAAAATTGTTGATTGGGAAACTTTCCTAGAAGAACAGTTAGATGAACTTTTTGATGAAGGTGATTCATATATTGATAGAGATGTTGATGAGGAAGTCTCAGCGTATCATAAGTTTTTGGATTCGTTAAAAATGAAGAAGATTACAACTTCTCATGTCATATCTCTTCTGACTCATATATGTCGAGAAAATAAGAAATTGAAAATGATCTACGGTGGTCTTTATGGTCAGAATCGCTCTTGTGAAGCGGTCCTCAAAGATACCGAGGAAAACCTGAGTAGAAAATCACTTGAATGTGATCGTGTATATCAAAAATACTTCTTGTTGGAAGAGAAACTTGCAGAAACTAAAGGAAGGATTAACTCTCTGCAAGCAAGTTTTGATGACAGGGAAAGCATTTTTTTCGCTCGAGAAAAACGCCTTGAGGCTGATTTAGCTGCTGCTCTTGATAAAATCAAGATGTTGGAAGATGACTTGAAAATGTTCAATACTAGTTCAAGCAAATTAACCACTATGCTAGGAGCAAATAAAAATCATCGTGATACACGAGGATTAGGTTATAAGGGAATAGATGCTCCTAGTATTAGAAAAGAAGTAAAATTTGTCAAGTCTAGTGATTCTTCTCCACAAAAGGTTTCCACTGATGGCAAAAGTGAAATACCTTCACCGGCAGTTAAAGTTCAAAAGAGCAAAGTATATCAACCTCCAAAGTTAGCACACACAGATCGAGGTAAGAACATTCCTTATGTTTTCCACTATTGCGGAATCAAAGGTCACCTGGAAAGGAGATGTCGTTTTGGTATAAGGAATGACAAACTTCACGATGTTCTTGTTTGGTCATCACAAGAAGTTGTGAAACCAAGATCATATGTTAATACTAATCCCCTTAACGTTACAGGTTGTAACTTTCCAACCTTTAGGCAAAGGAATCAGTGCTGTGATAATCCTAGATTTGCATATAAACGTCATACGAAGTCTTTTCATAATTTTAATGGTTATCAAAAGGATAACTTCGTAAAGACTAAGACAAGATCCGATGCTCCCAATTGGAGAAAGACTAACTTGTAAAAGAATAGTCAATCCAATTCTCTTCCGAAAAATCATGAAAAAAGTAATGAGAAGAAGGTTCTGGTTGTTCCTAAATGCACTTAGAAGTGGGTACCAAAGAAATCCAATGATTCCTTGAGTGTGAAGAGGAATGATCTTCCAGAAAATTCCATGACTATGGAGAAGACAGTATCCATGATGTTGGAACTTAACAAGTTTTTTGGAAAAATAGAATTGGATGTGAAAGGTTCTAAAAGCGATTTCTTTCATGATAATCCAAAGGTCACTTGTGGTGAGCAAGACTTTGTTCAACCCAACACAACTTGATTGTGTTGTAAGTGCATCCTCACCAAGGAATGCACTGCTATGTATACAGTGAGGGAAGCACGAGAATTGGGGCGCACAGATTATGTTTGGTAAGGCTGTAGAATTCAGTTTTACTTTTCTAAAAAGGTATGTCTATAAAATTGAACAAGTTTTATGTTTTTATTACTTGTTTAAGTACTTATAATGATCCATGTACCTTGATTATCGTTCATTTCTACCTAACTTGATCTGTGTTTAAGGTTCTTATATGTGTAGGTTTGAAAATAATAGTTCGAGATGTTTGGACTTCATGGTAGACATACCAAGTATGCATAACATCTTTTAAAATCAAAATCCAGGGGTTTAAGTTCGCAAACCCGGTTTTCAAACTGCTCAAAGTTATGAAAAGTCGTTTACAAAACCGTATGCATACTTGCATGTAGACGTCGATATTCGGTAAACTTGTCTTGGCCGTAATTTCTTCGTCCGAACTCGGAATGACCTCATTCTTTTTGCACTCTCTTCCTATTTGAATTATATTCAATATGGGGATAAGAAAACTTGAATTTGGATGAGTTAATATTGGTATTTGTCCTGTCTGTTGTTTTTTAGTATTTTGCTCTGTTTCGTTGCATTTGTTCCACTTCTCTTGAACTTGGGCACATGGATTCTTGGATTACTACTCTTCTAAGCTAATTTGTTGATTATACAAGAATGTTGTTGGAAAATCTTTTTATACGCCTTTGGTAGATATTATTGGTGTAAATCTGGACGAAAAAGATTGATTATACCCTCTAAGGACAAATCATCTTATATGTGCATTACGAGTTTGTCTAGATGCCTAGGAAACTTCTTATGAGAATTTATACTTTTTTTTGAGAAGGATTACTAGAGTTTGGAATAGCAATTATTGTGATTTCACATAACTATGTCCAACGTTTTCATCTTGTAATATTTTTAGATTTATTCTAAAGTTGATTTGGAAGATGATTTTTGCAGTATTAATCTTTATGGTTTCATATGTTGCAATATTTTATGGGATATGTGTGTTTACGTCCGTGAACTTGCTGTCCTATATTTTGTCAAAAGTAAAGTCGTTCGTGAATTGATATGCAAGTATTGATAAAAGAATGAATAGACTTTTGACAAACACAAAAGTTAAGCCTTTATTGTCAAGTTTTGATGGAAGATAAGTTAACATCTTTTGTGATTTAAGGATTCTGTCTATTGTATTTTATTATGCAAATAGTAATGGAAAATAGAATGAATCCTTGCTTATTCCAAGGTATAAGGTCGATCTCAGAACCACAATTTTTGTATAAATATTGTGTTGTTCCATGAAGTGTCTTATGTTGAGCACTAAAACAACAAAAGTTTATTACTTTTGTGATTAGCTTAGTTGTTGTTCCGAAAGGTATTTTATGTTGATCATGTTAAATTAAATTAATCATCTTGTGTGGTTATTTAGTTAGCACTCCATAAGTTTTCTTATGTTTGAGCATTCTTTGACTGGGTTGGTTATTCATGATTAACTTAGTCATTGCTCCATAATATTTTCTTATGTTGAGTGTGGCCAATTAAATTGATTACTTTTGTAATTAGTTTGGTTGAGTATGGCAATTAGATTATTTGCGAGTTTTCTTGTGATTAATCTAATTGATTTCTTAAGTCTCCATAAGTTTACTTATGCTGAGCATATTTAGTTAATTTAATCTTAGGTTCGCTTACGGTTAATTTGATTAAATATTTCTTTTTGGATTCCAAATTCATACTTGTATGTGATTTTTTGAGTCCAAAGAAATCATTCTTTTCTTTTGAAATTAAAGTCTCACTTGTTGTTCCTTGGGAATGACATTTTATGGGGGAGAGTTCTTTTGAACTTGCGCTTAATTGCCAAATCTTTGTATCTTTATGAACTCTTTGATAAATGCACTTAGCTTCGGCTTATGATTGCATCTAAACAAGATGATATACATTTACCTTTGGTCATGAAATGTCTCTTAAGGAAATTTCATTAGGATCCCGTTCTTGTACCTTTGCCAAATTTTTTGACAAAAAGGGGGAGAATTAATATGTAGTTCAAACTACAAATACGTATGGTTTTCGGATATTATGTAAGGGGAGTGGTTTCCATGTGAGATGGAGTATTGACTAAGGGGGGGTGACGTATCACCATAGTATTGTTGTTAAAGTTGTGATGCAATTGGACTTTGACGCTGTGTAATGATACTATGACATTGTATAACAATAATTGAGAACTCTTGTTTTCTCATTGTTATAGCTATGGATTTTCAACAACGATGATGCTAAACTTACAACCTTTGGGATCATTGGAGTACTTGGAAGTGACGAAGATTTCGAGTAATTTTGAAGATTAGACATGTGGAATAGGAGCTACAAAGTTTATTTATATATTTTTTATATTCCATTTGTATTAATAGTTTTTCCACTAAAATTGACAAAGGGAGAGATTGTTAGAGCACTGCTCGGTCGAACTCGCATACGTTGCTATCTCAAGCATGTTTGTCAATTTTAGTGATCAAAACTATAAATTCTTGATTTCAAGTCTATTATAGCTAAGGTCTCAGACTAGGATAGAAAGTGTAGTTGAGCTCAAGAACTCCATGGAAATCATCATACAAGACGAAGGACTACTCAAGGAACCAGTGGATCTTCATCGACTAAAAGGTATGTGGAGACTTGATCTTATCTATCACTCAAAATTCTATCTACTCTATCTCCTATCTTGAGACAAAAGTCGTATTACTATATAGACTAAGATTATACAACATGAGGTATTTCGAGCAGAGTATATCTAGCTTATCTATTTCTCGAAATATGTGTTGGAAAAGCTTTTGCTTTAGCCAAGTTCATCTTTACCTAGTGACGAAAGTCATGTTATTTTTCAATCATTTTGGAAATCGCTCTGACGAAAAACAGTTTGTGAATAACAACTATATAACGCCCTCTGAGAATGTTTCAATGATTGAAATGAGAGTTTAGACATTATAACCATTGGAGGATATAAGCATTGTTGTGGAAACGCATATATGTATAAGTATTTATTGCTTGAACCAAAGTTTGAGAACTTTGTTGATCAAGTGAGATTATAACGAGGATATAAGCATTGTTGTGGAAACATGAAATTTTATTGCTTGAACCAAAGTTTGAGAACTTTGTTGAACTCAGTCCAAATTCGAACCCTCATAGTCCTCGAACTGGCATAGTTCTCGAACCCGAGAATTTCTGCTGGAGTTTGTGAACTTCGTCCGGGAACTTAAGTCCGCGAACCCAGTCCGGGAACTTAAGCCCGCGAACCCAGTCCGGGAATTTAAGTCCGTGAACTTGAGTAGGTTATGTCTAAGGACAATGTTTGTGAACTTATCTGAATAAACTAAGGAATGCTATTGCAAACCTTGGCTTTATAGTTCATGAATCGATTCGAGTGAATCACATCGTTTTTGCTTTGATTGTGTCTTGTGTAGTACATGAGATTTTCTTGCAATTGAACAACTCTCTAACTAGTTCATTTGAGTCATTTGGACTAGTTATGGTGAAGAAGAATATGGTTGATATGAAAGTTATCATATGGCTAACCATTTGGTTAACTATTATTGAACCAACTAATGTACAAGTTTGGGTACGGTTTTCACAAGCCCACAAACGTGCATTTCATGTGTGTATAACAAGCTATGTTTTCGATCTAATAGTTGATAAATATTAGCTTGAATCTAATCAGGTTTTCATCTAACGGTGAATATTGAATGCTTTGTTAGTAAGCTAACATTGATTGCAAACCCTGATTTGAAGACTATATAAGGGACAACTCTAGCAACTAGGAAACCTAATCCCCACACATTCTGTGTGATACTAGTTTGCTAAGCTAGAGTCGATTTTCCTTTAACCTTTGGTTTTATTCATCTAAAACTAGGTCAACGACTGAAAGACTTCATTGGGATTGTGAAGCCAGACCGATACTACTTTTCTTGTAGTTGTGTGATCTGATCTTGTTTTTTTCTATCGTACGAGTACAATTGTAATAATTGGCTTGAGATTTCTATCTTCGATAGGCAAGATATAAAAGTAGTCACAAACACTTCGTCTAATCGTTTGTGATTCCTCAATAATCTTCTTTGCTGCGTCGATTAAGTTTATTATGAGGTGATTGATAAAGCTGAGCTATTCTTCGTGAATATATGTCTGGTTTTATCAATTGGTTCTTGTTTACCTTGATTTATCAAAAGACAGAGCAAAAACTTATAGGTTTATTCGTGGGAGACGGATTTATCTATTACTGTAGACTTTTCTGTGTGATACAAATTTGTTTATTAAACTCTTCGACTTTGGGTCGTAGAAACTCTTGGTTGTGGGTGAGATCAGCTAAGGGAATCAAGTGCGCACTATCATGCTGGGATCATAGGCCTATGAGCATAACTGTACCTTGGATCAGTGTGAGATTGATTGGGGTTCAACTACAGTCCAGACCGAAGTTAGCTTGGAGTAGGATAGTGTCTGTAGCGGCTTAATACAGTGTATGTTTAATCTGGACTAGGTCCCGGGGTTTTTCTGCATTTGCGGTTTCCTCGTTAACAAAATTCTGGTGTCTGTGTTATTTTTTTTCCGCATTATATTTTGTTGTATAATTGAAACAATACAGGTTGCGTTGTTCAATCAATTAGAATATCCGACCTTTTAGTTGTCGATTTAAATTGATTGACACTTAGATATTGGTCTTTAGTACCATCCAAGTTATCTCTCTTTGATAAAGACTCGCAGATTCTATTTGCTTGAGTATAGATCAAATTGAGAGATTGAGATAACTCGGAGTTTGTCCATACAAATTGCTAATCGAAATATTGGGTGTGGTTCCCCGCTTTTTCAGTGAGTTTTAGTTGTCAAAGTGTCACAAAGGGGGGTTTTGTTTTAGATTGTGAACAAAATAAATAATCAAAGCTAATAAAATTGTATTGTAATCAATAGAGAGAGATATGATCGAGGAATCCTTCTTCGTATATAAACCGTCAATGAGTTATTATAATTTCCTACTCGTCATTAATCATAGATTATCACCAACCGTAGAATAACAACTAGATCAGTGATATCCCCTGAATTCCTTATATCACTGGATACAGAAGTTCTCGCCTGCCATATTCTATTCAACTAACCACCAAGTATTAGATCACTCAAGGTGTAATCCAATCGAATGCTTTATCTTTTGTAAATTTATAGGTTGATCCTACTAGTTAGACTCTTAGATTAATGTCCACTTATTAGTGTTGTTTATACACACAATCGCTCCACAGAATCCCTCTGCAAGGTTTTGTGTTCTCTACTTGTATACATGTTATTCGACGATTACTTATCTCCTAACTCAATACTAGCAATAGATTGAATCAACAAATCAATTTAGTTGTCCACCTAAACAATCTATCAATCAATCATAAATATTAATCAGTATAAACAAACGATAATCTTATGAAGAACTTCAAAGTAGATTAATATAATAACTCAAATTTTGTTTACAACTTAGAATTCATCCTCAATCAATAGATGTGTATCTACTCATGGATGTAGAAACATCCATGATATACATATAATAAGAGTTTAAAGATATCGTTACGATTGAGAATCGCTCTGAAACCCTAGCTTTGATATTTTTCCTCTCCAAGACTTACAATTTCGTGACCTAATGATGATATTAACATAACATCTCCCTTATAAAGCATAGTTTGGACAACTTAGGCAAGTTAAAGAGCGGCAAGGATTCATTTTTGGGAAAGCTAAATATACGGCTGTAAGATGATCAGTTTAATTAACTTTCAATAATAAATGTTCTATTAATATTTTATAATAAATGTTTGTTTAATTAATCAAATAAACACACTTTCATTAATATAGTACATAATAAATTTATTTTATGCTAAATCAGTTGACACTAATGGTGGTTGTGATGGTGGGTGGGGGTGGTGGATCAGCGGTGGGTGTTAATGAGAATGGTGGAGTGATGACGTTAATGGTGGTGGTGGTGGTGGTGGAAGAAGTAGTGGTAGTGGGATGATAAAGGTGTCCTAAGGTAGATTAGTTGATACAATATTAGTTTTTAAATTTGTTTTTATTTAATTTTTTTAAATTAATGTAAATATTATTTACCTGATTTTTATCGGGTCAGGACAGGAAAAACGATGAGCGGTTGAGGACTATAAAGAAACCATGCTCTGAATGTCTGATACCAAACCAGGACACTCTGGATTCATTCTTGGGAAAGCTAAATCTACGGCCGAAAAATGATTAGTTTACTTAACTTTCAATAAAAAATGTTTTATTGATATTTCATAATAAAAAAAAATTAACTAATCAAATAAATATATTTCATTAATACAGTACATAATAAACTTATTTTATATTAAATCAATTGACATTAATGGTGGTTGTGGTGGTATGAGGGGTGGGAGATCAGCGGTGGGGATAATGGTGGTGGGTGTTTGTGAGAATGGTATAGTGATGATGTTAATGGTGGTGGTGGTGGCAGAAGTCGTGGTAGTGGGATGAGAAATGTGTCCTAAGGTAGATAAATTACATAATTACCCTTGGTTTATTTTTTTTATTTGATATTAGTTTTTAATTTATTTATTTTTATTTATAATAAATATTATAGGCCATATTTTTGTCGGGTCGGGACAGGAAAGAAGATGAACAATTAAGGACTATAAAGTAACAAATCTCATTCTGAAAGTTAAATACCTAACCAAGATAAATAGCCGTTATAATTGAAATTTTTTATCATACCATTAAAAACTGTAAAATTATTTTTTTAACGTATTAATCTAAATTTTGCATTTGTGACAAGTTAGGAAAGATAAAGAGCGACTGAGATTTATTTAGGAAAAGGATAAATCAATGGTTGTGGTTGTTTACATCATTATTGTATCATTAACATCAAATAATAAATATTTTACTTATCTCATTATAAATGTCTTAATAATATATTTCCATTAAATAAATAATAAATATATTAATAATCATTACAGATGATTGGGGTGGTCTTTGTGAGTGGTAGTGCATGGAGCCCGTGACGATAATGCTGGTGGTGGAAAAGGTAGTGGTGATGGGTGGTTCTGGTGATGGTAGTGCATGTGCTCAATGTGTCGGTCTATGTCGTTAGGACACATGTAACATTATTATGGAAGTTGTGGTTAATTTTTTTAATTTGAAAAAATAAGATGGTTATTAATACAAGAGAAACAATTGTACAGGATGACCATAATTTTTTTCCGAAAAATAACCCAAGAAAAACCTAGCGATGATAGGGATAGTAAAGGTTTTCAGTTGATTCCACTACATGTATCACCCGGTGGTTTTTTAGAGACAAATATTTCGGTCAACCCAACAATTCTCTGAAGAAAAAAAACATAACAATTAAAAAACATGGGGAAAATTGTCACTTTATATAGAGCCAACAAAAGAATGACAAGGGTTTAAATTGACATAATTTTTTTTACTTACTATGGAGGTCGTGCCGTAACGGCACGGGTGAAGTTCTAGTCTTTTTATAGGTTTACATTGCTTAGCCTTCACGTATTTAGTTCGGTTAAGAACCCGAACCAAAAATATGAAATAACGATTCCAAACGTGACCTTAGGCCTTCCCAAGTATTAATACACGTTTCCTACTTGCTAAGTACGCATACCCAGTCCGCAAACTTCAAATTCCAGCAGAAATTTCGGAATTAAACTATGCATACCCGTCCGCATACTTTATTCTCTTCGGTATTCAATAAAAGCTTGTTTTGGCCACAACATCTTCATCCGAACTTGAAATGACCTCATTATTTTTGCATTATTTTTATCTTTCAATTCTATTCAAAATGATGATGATAAATCCTTAATTTGAATGAGTTGAGATCGGTCTTTGGCCCTTCTCTTGATTTTGAGCATTTTGCTCCTTTTCGTCGAACTTCTTCCACTTCTCTTGGACTTGGGCACTTGGATACTTGAAATACTTATTTTCCTAGCTCTTTTCACCACTTTTTAGCTCCTTTTTGGATGATAGTAGAGACAAATAAGAGAAAACAAGAGTAATAATACGAAAATATGCAAGAATAATAGCTTAAACAAGTATGAAATGAACATTAAAATCATATGAATTATGCACTTATCAAATTCCCCCACACTTAGCTTTTGCTAGTCCTCGAGAAAACTAAAATAAAATAATCCTAAATACAACAACTCCATGTCATTGACAAAACGGTTACACTTATCATGTATAACAAGCCTTTAAACCCCTAGGTGTCCCTAGTGGAAGAGTTATAGTCTCATGAGGGCTTACAAGAGGTATACCCACAAAACCTACTCCAATTTCTCGCCTTGGAAGAACCACTAAGGATAGACACAAAGTACAAAGCCAAATAATTAGATTGCATATGTTCTTTAGCTACAAACATCCCACATACATTCCAATCAACACACATAAGCAATTACTTGCGTGTGACATTCAACTTGATTGCAAAACTCTACTAAGATAGTCACCATACTTGTTGCAACGTTTGTCACAACATTCGCATACTGAAATCACATGGATAGATAAGAAAATGGAAATAGAAAGGTGAAGTGTGCAAATGTTGACTTAAGTGAAAGATGTTACCCAAAATACTTGTATGAATGTCGCCAAAGGATTCTTATTTATAGCGCAATAGTTGAGAGAAGCACCCATTCAACTTGACCACATGATTAGATACTCTAAGCGCATGTTTCCTTTTCAACAATTATGTGATAGTTGCCTTGGATACTGCGTTCCACACTTGTTTAGGCGACGGAGACAGGGACAACGTTTCACGCATACTGCCACCCAAGTGTCAAGAACCTCATCAATAGTATTTTTGACTTGCTATATAATGATGATATGGTTTTTGTTTCATCGACTACATGATTATATTTTCTAAGCGCATGTTCCTTTTCAGCAAATACGTGATAGTTTCCCTGGATCCTGCGTTCCACGCTTGTTTAGGCAACGTAGGCAGGGACAATGTTTCACACGTATTTCTATCCAAGTGTCGATAAATGAAGAGGAGCCTTATATATTTATTATTCTTATTTATTTTTGTTTCTTTTTGGCTCACTCTTGCTGAGTATAAGACAATTGTCTCTGGGGCTTTAATATACTCAACCAATGATTACCTTCCTACAACTTCCACGACAGTATCAGGATCCCACCAAGAGAAACATATAACTGCAAAAATAAAAATAAAGTGATTAAGTAATGATTAATTGCGAGGATGAATCTTTCAAACGACTACGATTGTTGAGGTTCACATTCAATTATGAATGTATATATAATTAAGGATTTTAGAATGATAAAGTGGAACTCAATCTACAGTCGTAAGAACTGTTTCAACCTAAAAAGGTTTAGTGTGTCATCCTAAATAGCTCATAATTAACTCCAAAAGATGAAGTCTCGAGAATGCAAGAAATCAAAGAGTATGATATATTATTATTATTATTTTATGAGTATATGCATAAAGTATAATACTAAATGCTCCCCCACACTTAAACTCAACATTGTCCTCAATGTTCAAAACAGAAAATTCTGATTTCTGACATAACAGCCCTGAAAAACTCAAAAATTGTACCAATGGGTAAGGAACTCGGGAAAACATCCTACACAAAAGTTGTTAACCTATGTCTTTTCTATAACGTGTCAAAAGGAGTTTTTCGATAAACAGTCTGACTTTTATGGCCCCCAGACTGACTGACATGCAATCTGAAAAATTTCTGGAAAAATACCGAAACTCAAATGTCCAGGCCTATCGATCCAACCTAACAGACTCCAAATTCAATTTTTCTTTTTGTAAAAGAAATATGAGTCCGTCTTATTTAAAAGTTTGGGTCAACTACTTAAATTGGACTTCGTGTGAAGCCTCGAGAGATATTTTCGTGCTAAGTGCGCAGTCAGAATTTTCTGACGAGAATTCGTCAAAACTTTCATTATAGATATAGGACTTGTAAAATCTAAGATGGGAATGCAAGATATGATATTAAAAATTAAGAAAATCAAAAACAAAAGGATAGAGATACAAAACTGATGGGTTGCCTCCCATTTAGCGCTTAGTTTAATGTCCTCAGCCTGACTTGGCATTCCTTAAATTACTCCTTGGTAGGTCTCTAAACAGTACCAACAATTGTACTAACTGCAAGTATACATCGTCGAGTCTGTAAATAGGGTAAGTACGATTCGATCCTCAGGGACAAGGTGAATGTAAAATTGAACACAGTTTACTTATACAGATTCAAACAAAAAGTAACAAAATGGGGGTTTGTGTGTCGATACGACAAGATGTTGGCAGTGACTGAAAATATAATGTAAACAAAAGATGTGAACAACAAGGGTATAAACACTTAAATGGAAGAGACTAAGGCAATTGAATCCACCTCCTAACTTCTACTAAGCTAAATTATTTCAAATACTATTCTTGTCCCTTTGTAATGGACACCAGTCAAGATGCAAGCCTGCCGTTTATCCAGGGTATCTTTAAATGGATGACCTAATATCAACTATGGAAATCAATACCTAGCATTAGCTGTCTTCTTATGGCACAACTAATCACAGATCGAATTAAGCATTGAAGCATGAGTTGAAGCACAATACAAAGTTATTCTAACTACCTATGTTTCATAGCAAATAAGGTGAAAGCAATATATTGTGACACACAGATTAGACCATTCCTATATCATCTTAAGCACAACAAGAATAATAATCAAACATGAATAACCTTAGCAGTAGATAAAGGGCTTCATCTAAACCCTATCATATGAAGTTAGAACATGATGAAGATGATTAAAACACAATTATATTATGAAAACAAGCTGCTCCAGATAGAATTGGATGATAAATTACAAAGCATCATCCCTTATTTATATAAAAAATTCTTCATGTTCTTCTTTAATTCGACAATTAAGAGGGACCCAACTCACCAATACGTATTTTTTGATAGTTCTTAACTTCAATTCAACTCTGCAAACCTGATTTTCCAGCTGTTGAACAAAACCCTAGTCTTATCTCTCTCAATCCTAGATTCTAGGGTTGTTGTTCTTGATAAAGAAAAAGATAAGATTGAGAGAGAGAGACTAAGAGTTTAATTGTGTTGGTTGTTGTAGGCAGAGATGGTCGGGAATATGGATTTGATAGAAGAAGGAAGTGAAAATAGATGGCTGGAGAGATGAATAAAGAGAAGAAATGGAGATGGTATTTGCTTCCGGTCAATTTTGGGGAGAAAGAGAGGTTGTTTCGGTGTTGGGCGGATGTTTCATAAGTTGATGTACCATGTGGATATGCCGTTTGATGTTAAGCAGCTTCTGGGTGTTGAACGGGTATATCAGATTTGATATCTCGGGTTTGGGTTCTCTACCAAGCCCATATATTCTTCAAAGCTAATATATCAATCCCACTGCTAGTATATCTCTTGCAAGAGGATTGCAACTGCTCTTTGGGCAACATTTCTTCGGAATTTCTCATTACCTTTACGCCCCTGGCCTCCAATTTCCTACTCTTTGGGCTTCCCAATTCATCTAAACTTTATTTAGTACCTAACAGTAATTATTCTTTGAAAACAATAAGAATACATAATTTGGGATAAAATAGAGAATTAGAGCACAAAAGATGAGATAAATGCCAATAAAAAGATATAGAATTATACAATATTTGGCACTCATAAAATACCCCCAAACCTGAATTTTACTTGTCCTCAAGTGAAACAAAAAATAAGAAATCCTAACTATACCACTGTCGCTGGTCTCTCGAATGCATTTAGCGTATGCATTAAGCCTTTAATCCCTAATGGACGAGTTATAGTATCGTGAGGGCCTATCAAAGATGTACCCACAAACCTTATCCAACTTCAGAGCGTAATAGAGTCCCAAACATATAAGGAGCTATGAGGACATAGAGTTTCTGCATGCTAGTAACACAAAGTTAGAAATACCAAAGAACGCATTCTCATCCTTAAGAGTTAAGCGTGAAATAACCATACCATATGAAAGAATTTAGGTTCGAGATTGATCACAAGCCTCGACTTCTGCCTCACCAATAGGGTTTTATGATAATTGCACTCTTAAATAACGTTTTTTTAGTCTCTCATGTGTGCAGGCATGAATAAAGAGAGAAATCCTGCACACGTTGAATGGTGGGAAGGGAAACCTTCCGAAATAATTTCTGGAGACTCCACGAAATATTTTTCTGATGATCTCTAGGAAAAGAAATCAATCATTATCAAGGATGGGAGTACTCAATTACCTTCATATCCGATCGACAGTCAACACCACTCTCACAACATCCATAGAAACGTATTCATCTTCGGTCTTCAACTGCTGATGATGAACTTCTGAATTTCATTGAACCTTGACACTTGTAAATTTTCTCTTCTCTTTCCTTGTTTCTTGAATTTTCCTGTTGAATTTTTCTTCTTTACCATGGTGTTTATTAAACAAAACTAAAAACAAACTGTAGTACTTATTTTTTTTATTTTTTTATTTTTGGTTAAAACAAACTCAAAATAACAAAATAATAATGAAACTACTAAAGCCATGGATGAAAGACTATATCACTTAATTCTTCACAACATGTATTGTCTTGATTTTATGAACTTCACTATTTCTCATTTTTTTTTTCTGTTTTTCTTTGCTCTTGTAAGATAAGTCTTCTATTTTTGTATAAAGAATTTTGCTCTTTGTACCGTATTATCACTTTGGATATGAACTGTTATTCTTCCTTGTATTGTTGCATGTAAACCGATGTCGCGCTGCTCGTTGATGATGATGTGTTTCTATGGATCTGCTGATGATGTCGAGAGAAAGAGAGTGTGGTGTCAACCGCAAATCAAACTACAATAAGGAGTTTTCATCTTTAGAAGTCATCCTCGTGATTGACGGAATTAGCACTCAAGAGATCAAAAATAGTTCTGAAAGTGGTGCGAAGTTGGGTAGCTCACCATTCCTACCCGGAATTTATGTACGGTGACACACACTCTAAAAGATTTTTTAGATAGTCACAAAAAATGAAGGTCGGTGCCTCACTTGATGTAAAAATAAGTATTCTCCACTAAAGGTGGTCACAATTCTAATACCAAATATCTTTGTTGCACATAATTCACACACCGGCATGGTTAAATCCGACTTTAATGCTCTAACAACTAACAACATATTTTGCAAGAAGACTACACAAGGGCCTTGAAATTTTACTAAAGTCTTTGATGAATCACCGGTAGAAACCGGTATGGCCAAAGAATAACCTTATCTCCCTCACAGAGCGAGGTTGAGGCAAGTGTTGAATGAGATCAACTTTGGATTTATCTAGTTTTATGCCTTTTTCAGAAATGATATTCCCGAGAACGATGCCTGAGTTAACCATGAAATGACATTTTTCCCAGTTCAAAACCAAATTCTTTTTTTTACATCGAATCAGCACAAGAGTAAGATGATGCAAACATTCTTCGAAAGACGACCCAAAGACAGAAAAATCCTCCATGAAAATTCCAAGAAATTTATCTACCATGTCAGAGAAAATGCTCATCATGCAATGTTGAAAAGTGGCGGGTGTACTACACAACCCAAAAAGCATGCGTCGATAAGAAAATGTACCATAAGGACAGGTAAATGTGGTTTTCTGTTGGTTTTCGGGTGCTATGTGAATCTGGTTATAACCCGAATAGCCATCTAAGAAGCAATAATGACTATGTCTCGACAACCTTTCTAGCATTTGGTCAATGAAAGGAAGGTTAAAATGATCTTTTCTTGTCGCCGTTTTCAACTTCCTATAGTCAATGCAGACTCGCCACCCCGTGGTTACGCGAGTAGTGACTAGTTCATTCATTTCATTTTGAACTAAGGTAATTCCATACTTTTTGGGCACAACTTGATTCGGACTGACCCATTTGCTATCTGAAATTGGGTAAATGATACCTGCATCAAGCAGTTTCAGAATCTCACCTTTCACAACATCTCTCATATTAGGATTAAGTCTCCTTTGCATTTCCCTAGATGGTTTAGTATTCTCTTCAAGATTTATATGATGCATGCAAATGATGGGACTTATACCTTTAAGGTCTGAGATGGTCCAACCTAAGGCCTTTTTATGCTCTTTAATCACTTCTAAAAGTTTGCTTTCATGTTCCGTATCTAAACATGATGCAATAATAACAGGAAAAGTATCAGAAGAACCTAAGAATGCATATTTCAAAGTGTCAGGTAATTGTTTCAAATCAAGCTTAGGTGGTTCGACAAGAGATGGTTCAGATTTGGACTCAGAAAGTGGAAGTGGTTCCACAACAGTCTACTATTTAGCAATATCCATGGGTGGTACAGATTCAAGAAAAGAGTGAACCTCACTAATGTACTCAGAATCAAAGAGATCTAAGTCAAAGTTATCTAAACATGCTTGCAAGGGGTCCACGGACAAGATGTCAGGCAAAGAGTTTTGGATTAGGCTCTCAATCATGTTAATCTCATGCAATTCATTATCAACAAAATCCATGGGTTGTTGACTAACATGAAAAATATTCAATTCCACAGTCATGTTACCAAAAGATAATTTCAGCACACCATTATGACAATTTATAATAGCATTAGACATCGCCAAGAAGGGACGTCCTAAAATGACAGGAATGTGATTATCTGGTTTTGCACATGTTGAGTATCTAACACAATGAAGTCACAAGAAAGTAAAATTTATCAACCTTGATTAACACATCTTCAACAATACCACGAGGGAATTGAAAAATATGTCCGCTAATTGTAGCGTAACATGAGTGGGTTTCATCTCCCCAAGACCTAGCTGCACATACACAGAGTATGGAAATATATTGACACTTGCTCCTAAGTCTAGCAAATATTTTTCGACCTTACGGTCGCCTATTGTACACGAGATTGTTGGCCAAACTGGGTCTCTAAACTTAGTAGGGATCTTGTTTTGAATTAAGGAACTTACTTGCTCAGTGTGAAATGCACGATTATGCACATGAAGCTTTCGCTTTTGTGTGCATAAATCTTTCAAGAATTTAGCATAAGATCTGCTTGATTGCTTCGAGAAAAGGGATGTTTATATTGACTCACTTAAACATTTCCAATATCTCATTGTATTTGGTTCCCATTTTATTTTGTTGTACCAACCTTTGTGGTAATGGAGCAACAGGCACATAGCATGGCAAAGAAACATTCACATCGGTAGAACTATTAGATTTATCAACATGCTCAGATTCATTTTCTAGAATAGGTGTCTTCTGTGGAGTAGTGTGCAAAGGTGAGTCTGATTTAGACCCACTTGATTGTGGTACTCCTACATTGTTACCACAACGGAGAGTGGTGACTGCATTCAATTGATCATGTGAGGGTTCATTGCAAAGCAGACATACTTTCCTGAAATGCACCTTTAGGATTTTGTTGAGGTTGGCTAGGGAGTTTACCTTTTTCCCTCTCATTGAGTGCATCAAAAATTTGACCCAGTTTGAGTTCTAGAATCGCAAGTCTCTGATCATTTAACTTCTGATATTGCAACAGATTTTCATTCATTTGATTCACATTATTATCTAAACTAGACCTTTTCTCAACAGGGTACTGGGTGTGTGATTGTACTTGGGGGTTTCTAGGATGTGAATATCCTTGGTTGTTACCTGATGTACCCCCTTGTACAGGTCCTTTAGACCATGAAAAATTGGGGTGGTTCCTCCACCCTGGGTTATAGGTCGGAGAATAAGGATTGTTCTCATGTTTTTGGTACAAAGCATTGGCCTGTTCAAGTTTAGACTCTTTAATTTCATGCAATTCTGGAGAGTTTTCAGCTAAATGTTCTGAGCTATTACAGAAAAAACACATGGATATTTCTACCTGATTGCATGAGCTAGATGCATTAGGTTTATTACCCTTTTGAAGCTCTAAACTGTCCAGTCTTCTAATCACAGATATCATTTTCGCATTAACTTCAAAATCAGACTCTATCCTATGAATACCAATTATATTGACAGTATTCCTAGGTTCTCTAATGGTCTCCCATTTTTGAGTTTTCTCGGAAACTTCATGTAGAAAGGCCCACGACTCATCGGCACTTTTATCAGTAAACTCACCATTGCACATAGACTCAACCATGGTTCGAGTAGCAAAATCCAACCCTTCATAAAGAATAGTTGATAATCTCCACTGCTCGAAACCATGATGGGGACACTGAAGTAACAAATCATTAAACTGTTCAAGGTATTTGGACAATGTTTCACCATCTAGTTGCACAAAAATATTTATACTCTGACGAATCGTGGCTGTTTTGTGATTTGGGAAGAACTTTTTGAATAATTCTTTCGTAAGTTCATCCCAGGTTCTAATGGACTGAGGTCGCAAAGCATACAACCACGATTTAGGTTTCTCCTTTAACGAGAAGGGAAACAGACGCAATTTCAGGGACTCTTCTGTCATTTGATTGAAATTCAGAGTCCCAAAAATCTCCTCAAAATCTCTAACATGGTGATAAGGGTTTTCAGCATCAACCCTCTGAACACAGGGAGCATATGTATTGTGCTCGATTTCAACTCAAACTGATCCGCAGTTGCGGGTAGAACAATGCATGAGGGCTGGCTTGTCCTCGTTGGGTACATGTAGTCCTTGAGACTACGGGGTGGATTCAATTCGTCACCCATTGTCTCTGTTTGGTCAGGGCTGACTACAGGTTCGTTTACTACAGCAATGGGTATTTCTACAATATCATCTTGATTAATCCTAACAAATCGATTAGTTTGGTCTCTAAAAGATACAATCATAGCCTAACATGCATACCAATTAACATGTTATAAAAGCCGGACAACCAGGACAATCACAATTCAATGCTCACGAGAATCAAAATCTAATTCAAGCACTCAGAACCAATATGTTGTAAAGACTAGATAATACACAGTAGATAATGGATTCAGCAGGTGTGTGCTCGCAAACACAAAAATTTGTAGAAATCAGGAGATGCACAGAAAATAATAGTTTTAACAAGAAGAAATGGTAGTTGACTGAGATAGTAACACCATTCGCATTCAAGGTTCAGAAATAATACCGCCGGTACAGTACCGGGTGTAGGTATGACCGCAAATTGTGCTGATCCTCTTCCTCCTTTTCCTTGGTTCCCGCAACAGTATTACAGGTACATGGTGAGCTCAAAGAGTAATTTCAGTACCCAGAAATGTGTATGAAAACACGGAACAGTGAGAGTAACTTTAGTGCAGATAGATCATAAACTAGGATGTTACAGCAAGGTTATTACTGCAATTCGCATTGATGGGCTAACCAAAAAAAAAAAATCAAGAAGGCACTGAACATGACAAGATGGAACTGATGATGCGAATACAGACAAGTTGTAAATACAAGTTGTAAATATTAAAAGACAATAGATATATGCAAAATGCTTGGATTAATATATTACATGGGAATGAGATGCAGATGAAAATGTTTACGGATTCTCCTAAACTAAGTCTAAGTTATGCTACAGACAATCTACAAGTGGGAAATAAGATGCAACTAAGTACAAAAATAAAATAAAATACTTAAAATTTACAGATGACCCTAGACTAACTTAAGTTAAGCTAAAGATGAAATAACTATACTACAAACACAAGTTTAGTGAATAAAAATTAACAAAATGCAACTAGTTAGGGAAATATAAAATAGTGGATGTCTACAGATTGTAATAATCTAACAATTCCTAACTAAAACGTGAAATGGAAAATAAAAACAACAACTATTAATCTGCTACTACTAAAAACTGACAACTACAAGTATAAAAGACAAATGGTAAAGGACATAAACCTCAATTTAATACTATTGATGGAGACAAAACAGTATGCACTGCTCTATTATCTCATTTAATAAGGTCATGTACTACTAAGTTGTACGTACTGGAAACAAAACTTAAAAAGCTACGTGACAAATGTTATATTACACTAGAACAGACAGTATGAGAACGTGCTGCGACAACAAAGATGGTTTATGCTCTAATGTACAAAGATGAAAAAGATGCTGCACATGTGAATTCAAATAAAATCTACTGTCATAAAGCGAAATCTAAACAGTAAGAAAGGTTAAAAAATAACAACACTACAAATAACTACAAAACGACAACTTGAACCAAAATGTAAAAGCTACAGAAAATGTTAATTTACCACCTACAGCTGCATGACTGATCTACCTAAGCTAAGAAAATGCAACATCTTTTGCAAGAAGACTACACAAGGGTCTTGAAATTTTACTAAAGTCTTTGATGAATCTCCGGTAGAAAACGGCATGGCCTAAGAATGACCTTATCTCCCTCACAGAGCGAGGTTGAAGCAAGTGTTGAATGAGATCAACTTTGGCTTTATCTACTTCTATGCCTTTTTCAGAAATGATATGCCCTAGAACGATGCCTGAGTTAACCATGAAATGATATTTTTCCCAGTTCAAAACTAAATTATTTTCTTTACATCGAATCATCACAAGAGGAAGATGATGCAAACATTCATCGAAAGACGACCCAAAGACAGAAAAATAATCCATGAAAATTTCAAGAAATTTATCTACCATGTTAGAGAAAATGCTCATCATGCAACGTTGAAAAGTGGCGGGTGCATTACACAACCCAAAAGGCATGCGTCGATAAGAAAATATACCATAAGGACAGGTAAATATGGTTTTTTGTTGGTCTTCGGGTGCTATGTGAATATAATTATAACCCGAGTAGCCATCTAAGAAGAAATAGTGACTATGTCTCGACAACCTTTCTAGCATTTGGTCAATGAAAGGAAGGGGAAAATGATATTTTCTTGTCGTCGTGTTCAACTTCATATAGTCAATGCAGACTCGCCACCCTGTGGTTACGCGAGTAAGGACTAGTTAATTCATTTCATTTTGAACTACGGTAATTCCAGACTTTTTGGGCACAACTTGAATCGGACTGACCCATTTGCTATCTGAAAGGGCAGATGATACCCGCATCAAGCAGTTTCAAAATCTCACCTTTCACAACATCTCTCATATTAGGATTAAGTCTCCTTTGCATTTCCCTAGATGGTTTAGTATTCTCTTCAAGATTTATGTGATGCATGCAAATTATGGGACTTATACCTTTAAGGTCTGAGATGGTCCAACCTAAGGCCTCTTTATGCTCCTTAAGCACTTCTAAAAGTTTGATTTCCTGTTCCGTATCTAAACATGATGCAATAATAACATGCAAAGTATCAGAAGAACCTAAGAATGCATATTTCAAAGTGTCAGGCAATGGTTTCAAATCAAGCTTAGGTGGTTTGACAAGAGATGGTTTAGATTTGGACTCATAAAGTGGAAGTGGTTCCACAACAGTTTGTCATTTAGCAATATCCATGGGTGGTACAGATTCAAGCAAAGAGTGAACCTCACTAATGTACTCAGAATCAAAGAGACCTAAGTCAAAGTTATCTAAACATGCTTGCAAAGGGTCCACGGACAAGATGTCAGGCAAAGGGTTTTGGAGCAGGCTCTCAATCATGTTAATCTCATGCAATTCATTATCATCAAAATCCATGGGTTGTTGACTAACATTAAAAATATTCAATTCCACAATCATGTTACCAAAAGATAATTTCAACACACCATTACGATAATTTATAATAGCATTGGATGTCGCCAAGAAGGGACGTCCTAAAATGACAGGAATGTGATTATCTTGGTTTTGCATAGGTTGAGTATCTAACACAATGAAGTCCACAGGAAAATAAAATTTATCAACCTTGATTAACACATCTTCAACAACACCACGAGGGACTTTGACAGATTTGTCCGCTAATTATAGCGTAACATGAGTGGGTTTCAGTCCCCAAGACCTAGCTTCACATACACAGAGTATGGCAATAGATTGACACTTTCTCCTAAGTCTAGCAAAGCTTTTTCGACCTTACGGACGCCTATAATGCACGAGATTGTTGGATAACCTGGGTCTCTAAACTTAGTAGGGATCTTGTTTTGAATTAAGGAACTTACTTGCTCAGTGAGAAATGTACGCTTATGCACATGGAGCTTTCGCTTTTGTGTGCACACATCTTTCAAGAATTTAGCATAAGTAGATATCTGCTTGATTGCTTCGAGAAAAGGGATGTTTATATTGACTCACTTAAACATTTACAATATTGATAGAAGCATTTTTGTGTCTTGATTAGTCTCATTTTTATACATTGTTATTCCTTATTTTTATATTAATATTATTTATTTTCTGTATTTTTAGGTGTATTTTCGGAGTTGGCTAATGTGGAGATATTCGGCTAAATTTGGCGCATGGGCTTCTGTAGGCAAATGCCGGGCTTAGGTCGTACATTGGTTAAGACATTTCGTATTTTGGGAATTTGAAAGATGATTTTTGGAGGGAACATGGCTGCCCAGTTGGTGAAGGAAAACATTTCCTTTATTTGCACGTGATGCCTTATTGTATCCACTCGACATGTGTTAGCCACTAGTGGAAAATGTGCATGACAAAAACTTTTCTAAGTTTGGTAAATCTAGTTGGTCCTGCTGCCAGCTTAACACATTTTGAAGAGTGGAAAGCCTCCGTCAGTTAAACTTTACACCATATATATAGTCCCTAAAGCTCGTGGGTTGCGCACTGCATTGTGCCTTAGTCATCATCAACATTTTTTTATTAATGCTCAAGATTTGGCGTATTATTTGGGAATGATTTCAAGGTGATAAAAAATGGGAAGTTCTTATGACAGTATAAAGGGAGGAGTGCCGAGCAGGGAGGGGGATCTTTTCGCAGACGGAAAGTTTGAAGCCCAAAAAGATTGAGAGAAGTTGTAAAGTGAGGTTTATTGTGAGAGATTTTCTTACTAGTCCACATTATTTGTGATTTCCCATGATACATTTGTGATCATATTTGAGTGCTATAATTTTTAAGAAAATATTTTCATTTCAAATATGTGTTCTATCAACATGAGCGGCTAACTATTTCGGTGACTAAGGCAAACGGATGAAGCTACTCACGTATATATGATTGGTAATATTTTGACAATCCACAGATTTATTATTTTATTTAACTTGCTAGATCATTGTTTCTGCTTAGTTACACAATTTTATGAGTTAAACGATTTTCTTAATTAATTATTATTTATTTTGATGGATTATGCTTTTAATAAATTGATAATCTATGCTTAGTAATTATAATTAATACTAGGTACCAATGGGGCCTTACGGCCCCGGCTCAACCTCCCATGTTAGCGTCAGTTTACATAATTTATTTCTTTCTCATTCAAGGATACTCATAATTTTATAACATTAGTAAACACCTAATGGAAAAATTATATGAGTTCGTACATGCCTCTTTAATAGAAAGTCCATACTAAAAAGCCAAGTCAATAATAGGACATTTCCCTAATGTTTCAGAGTAGGTGAATCTTAAGGTCTCCGATCTAGCTACTAACCAAGTAGTTGGTGCTTGGATAGGTCTCCATAAATCTCAAACACTAAGAACAGTAACAGACTTAGTAACCTCAGTACCACCACCATTATCTCCCTCATCCTCATCTCCTCTAGATGGATTGCTTTGTAGTTTACGATTAAATGTGTACTACAATAACGCACTATGTTGTTTAGTACACAGTATCCGGCTATCAGCTTGCAGAGTAAGATAACAGTAATAGAAAAACAATGGTCTCAAGGACAATGCATGTTTATTTTTAGTACTTTCTAATAGAGAAATCTTTGTGCAATTGGTTAATTGGAATATGGATCTGAATTTCTAGAGTCAAATATATTTCCCCCTTTAAAATTAGTCGTGATTAGGTTGAAAGTTAGATGGTCGTCGAACCTATAAGGAAGATCCCAATGTCTTGCTGGCATGATCAAATTTGGTCAGCCAGCCATTCAGTATCCTCATATAAAATTTTATTCATCCGGTAATGATTGTGGCGGTATTTAAGAAATTTAGTTACGAAAAATTCAAGATTAGCCGTGTTTAGAATTAATAGCCAGGTCATCTATATCCCAGAGCGTGACAATAATCCCGGTCTTCCTAAATAATAAAATCTTGACCGTTATAATACATATGAGAAGTAATGCGAATGTATTGATCCGATTTCTCATATTCCCTTGCTTGTTTTTCACCCGTTAAAGGAGTGGATGTGTCAAACCAACATCGTCTAGCTAATCCAGATGGCATGTCCAAGAAAAAGAAAAATCACTCGCTCGAGTAGCACACGTTAAGGCTTACAGGAGCAAATAATGAACATGACCTTCTTCTTTTTCCCGCTTGAGTCATACTTTATTGGAATTTTATAACAATGATTTCTTCGTCAAACTCAATCTTTTTACAATATCTGATGCATGCCGTGTAATACCACTCTCTTTTTTCAACCAAGCCCAGTATTGTCTCCTCGCATGTGAATGTTTTACCCTGTCATTTACTCGAAGCATCAGATATTTTTTATTATAGCAGGTAAATAAAAGCAACCACATACATGCTTCATATATTCTCACTTTATTATACAATGTGAGTTGCTTCCTGTATGGACTTTCTATTTTCATTGGGGTTATCCGATTGTGGTTGGTGTCGTAGGTTTCCGTGGGATGAATAGTGTGATAACACTACATATCACTTTGTGATTAAGATTACTATATTTGAGTGTTTATATATACAATACACCAGGGACGGAGCCAGAAATCTTTCACAAAAGGGGCTAATTTATAAAACACATATTTTAGGGGGATGTTATTAAGGGATTTTTCTTCCAAATAGCAAAAACATCAAGGAGTCTTTAGTGAATTAATAAAAAACAGTATTAGGTCTGGCTTTTTCCTTCCCTCCGGACATGCTTAGGTATTTCGATTTTTTTTTCTTAGGTTAACGAAGGTGAACCTTTTTCCTCAAAAAAGAAAATAAATCTTCGTGCCTTTTATATTTGTCGATTCCAGTATAATTGAATGGTGACCATTGATTAAATGTGAACATCACCAACCAATTAGGTGAGTGTCACTGGAAGTCAAAGTACAATATGACTTGAGTGGATTATGTTGGGAAAATCTAACAAATTAGAAAATGCAAGGGACCTATGAGAAGTACTGCAACCTTGCAGTGCCCGGCGAAACATTTTCTAAGTAACTGAGAACTGTGTTGGGTCACTATCAATTAAATACAAAACAATTACATTAAGAAAGTGAAAAATAAATACAAAACAAATAATTTTGAGGCTCTAATCGAATTATCATTGAAATGGGGTTACACACAAATGGATATCAGGGAGTCAGAAGTTCCCTGAAATCAGAACATGGAGTTGAAGATTCAAAAACCCCTGATTGCAGAAGAACGAACCTAAAATGAAAGAAGGAACAAAAACTGAATTGTACTTGCATCAAATGGTATGCAAAATCTGGAGCACCAAACTTAAGCAATCAAAGAACACTTAAAACATAAAAACCTATGCGGATAAGTAGAATTAATACAATGAGAAAATCACCCGCCGTATTTTGTATGCGATTTCTATCTCTGAATTTTAATCGAGATTCTTCAAGATGTCGGTGGTTGTGCACAGATATTGAAGCTCTAATGAAGCGTTGAAGTTCCGTGGATAGCTTTTCACAAACTCTACCAAGACTGTTATAGCAAGATACTCGAGGCCTTTCCCTTTCAGCACAATCCTATAAATATACATACTTAAAATCAATTGTCTGACATTTTTGCGCTGCTCCACCATTCACTCAAAATAAAATGACAAATTCTTGGCAGACAAACTGAGCACATTTTAAAATAAAACCCATCTATAGAAATTGCCACTTGAATAGATAAATAACCAACTCATTGATGACTATTGAAATACCATTGCAATACCATGACTATAGTTCATTCATAACAATATAAAGAACGAAACAATTTAAAAATTGAGTATATATATTTCAACAGTTGGTGATGACTTTACTATATTTTCACTCCATTCGTACTGTACCGAAACATGATAAACGAAACCCTGTACTAATAATTTTTTAACTTTTAATATTTAGATCCACATATCTCATATCCCAAAACTAAGATATGCAAAATCCCAAAACCCTAGAAACATCCATTTATATACATTTTTACCAAAGTTCATGACATTCTGTTATTAATCAAAGATTCTTGTACACTCTCATGGCATCCTGTTGCCTAATTTTCATACTAAGACTTCTTTAATGGATAACTACATAACCCTAAAGAGCTATAATTAACTTAATAGCTTGCAGCCTTGCACTTTGGAGTCTGGACTAAAATCATATGAACACAACTAAAATTACCAAAATAAAAACAGTCATCTAAAATTACTTACCTGACAATGGGAATGAAAAAATTACAATGTGGTTCTGATTCCACCAATATATGACACCATTTAGCATAGACAGACTTGAGAATGCTTCATTCAGACCACTCACCATTCTTACCTAGAAACTCAACAACGATAATCTTAAATTTCAAAAATTCAATCGTAAACCCATAAGTCAATCATAAGAGAGATAAGAGTGCTGAATTAATATAAATATGCTAAAGAATTCATACCTACGGGATTAAATGAGAAAGTTTTGTGAATTTGGAGGAGGGCCGAGAACAATAAACATGAAAAGTTCTCCAAGTTGAAAATGAAATGATTGGATATACTAACCAATTGCTTAGCAATGAAAGCAATGATATCGCCAGTTTTTTCTTCTTCTTCGAACATTAGATTTATTTACATCGATGGGTTTATTTCCTAACCCCAAACCCTTGCAAATTACTACAGCGTTCATTGGTTTATAGCATCTCACACCTGTAATTATTAAAAGAAACCAAGTTTAAATTTGATATAGTGTATATAGTGTTATTAGTACATAAAAATATTTTATTTGTTTTTCCTGATTAATGAAAATCAAAAATTTCTGCACCAGCGCAAAAGAACCTAGACAGCTTTAATTCTAAGCAAAGGAAAACAAACAAAGTTGATCAATTTCATAATGATCATTCAAAATCAAAATATATTTTGACGTACTGCTAGCTTAGCTACTACCTGTGAACATATATCAGGAACATAAAACAAACATATAAAAAAAGTAGATCCCTTTCAGAATTATAAACATATAAAGGGAATTTTTAGACTTAAACTTAAACAAAGATCCCTTCACCTTCCCCACAAAACGCTTTTTGTATTGAAAATAGTAAAATGAACTAATGGAGGAAAAACCCACCAACGATACAGAGTACAATTGATAAGTTCTTATAAGCTTCCATAGCAAGAGAAATAAATCATTAGATGCAACCCCCATCCCAAGCCAAGGTCTCGACAGAGCTCAATGATCTTTATCTACAGAAAGGGACAAACAAACTATTAAGAACCAATCAATGTTGACGGATGAACTCAGAAATATATATATCAACATTGTGTTACTTAGATCAACCAAAAGAAGGGGGGTTTCAGCAAGGGTTCACAAAGTGAAGTCTTAACTATGAGACTCCAGGGTACTTCAACAAACTATCTTCACGTCCCTAGAAAGAGAACAAAATATATGAGAATACAAATTGAATTCGTGATGAATTTGGGTTTCCAACATAGAATACACTAAGAAAATCAATTGTGCATACCTTACATATACCATATGCTAAAGAAGTATAAATCACGTAATACTCACTCAGAAACAGTCTGAACTCATATTTCGACCGTAGTGCAAGTTGTTTGATAAAAAAAGTTCTATTTCACTACCAAGGTAACACAATATGTGACATGGCAAACAAAATACAAAAAAAATACAAAAATATAGCAAGTACTGAGTGTCATGGAACATGACCATTGATAAGTAGGGAGTACAAAACCACTGCCTAAAAGGAAAAACCTACATTCTATTAGGTATGAACCATCTAAGAGTCACCAAAAACGGATTGACCACCAAATAAAATTGAAAGAGCAGTACCGCATTTCATAAATTTCTGAAAAGGATACTCTCAGTACTTGGCTATGAATTATATTGTTAAGTTTTGCCAGCTTTTCCACCAAAATTTATCCGTTTAAAATACTACTCATTGTTTCTACTGTAAGATTAGCTTATGGGAAATAGCTGACAATACTGGAGTTCCCTGTATGCATATCGCAAAGAGTGATGCCGAGCCTTTCAGCGATTTGATAAATAACCTGAGAAGTATAAGCTGAACTGGATAATGGTAGTCTACAAACTACAACATATTTTCTAATGAAAGATGTATCTATTGACGCAACTACAATTTCAGTAAACAATTGTCACCCTTAATCAATTCAAATAGCAATATGGTTAAAGATCTGTAGATCACAACATTCTATAATCAGTGGATTTCGATTGTTTCTTTACACGATGCATAATTATGAATCTATGCGGTCTATCACAGAGAATTGCAGACTCAAAAATAAAATCTATCATTTGGCAAAATACTAATCTCAGCTATACAATCTCATATGTTGGTTTTATGATTGAACAACCAAGAAATGAGAAACCCATTATTGATAAACAACCCAACGAATGAAGAATCTTTAACAGCAAGGTAGTGAAAAAACTAAATTAAAGAACAAACCTGGATTAGCATATGCTAAAGAAGATGCTTGTTAAACGTTCAAAAGTTGGGCAATGCAATTCCCTCTTTTGGTAGGTACTGTTTGTCTCAGTGGTGTTTTACGGTAGCATCTGGTTATACATGAGTTGAATATCAGTGTGCATCATTGATATATAGACAACTCTTAACCAAGTTTAAGGTCAAATTAGATGATTCCCTTACCTCCATCTCTCCATTAAGACATCATTGGGGATATTCACCAAGAAAAGACAGATACAAATCTGCAGTCAAGTACCTCTATCAGAATCCATGTATTCTGAGAAAAACCTCTGTGAAGGAAAAATCAAACAAAACAAATTCAATAAAGCAAAAAGAAAGTAACATATCATAGGGGGTAGAGTTCTTAGAGCGCATTAAACTAAGAAACAAGCAAAATTTAGGTCTAAATTCCTTTGATAGCACATTTTCAATGGCTAGAAACCTATAGCACAAAGTGCAGAGATAAATAAACCGCAATGTCAAAAAAATATTTGGGAAATCCGGAAAGAGTCTTTGTTTTTCAGGGATAAATGGGACACATGGGTGTAATACTAACCTTGTTACCTGGATCCCACTGGACAGATAGAATCTGGGAGATGGATTTCCAATTCTCAGATTGTTTCAAATTACTGAGTTACGGGTTAAATTTGTTTGTTTGTGAAATTTTGTTGATGAGGTTTTGCAAATTTTGGGTAATTGAATTCTGTATTTTTTTAGATTGGTTAACAACATGGGGAAAATGTCATTGATTTGGAGTTGTAGGCACGTCATCAAACATGAAGGTGATTTCCTGATCATCCAAACAAATCTCTCAGAATAATCAAAACAACCCAATTGGAGTTGTAGGAATGTCATCAAACATGAAGGTGATTGCCTGAACATCTAAACAAATCTCTCAGAATAATCAAAACAACCCAATTAATACATCAGAGCATATACAAAGAAACAACCGAAAGGAAAATACAGAAATATGCAGGAATGGTGGAGCACAAAGCAAAAGAATTTCTGTTTAGAGACTCAAGTATCATGAGACTTAATAGTATCTGAAGTGAATGAGAGGACCACAGTATTCATAAATCTTATAAAGTAGTACAACAATGCGCTCTAACATAAAATCAACCTAAAACAACCTACTTGAGAAAATCCAATGGCAGTTAAAGGAAATCATGTTCACATGGCTGAGAGTACACACTTTCCAATCAAAAAATATAGTTGTTCAAATCAATCAAAAATCTTAATTTAAACCAAGTAAAATAAGCAGGTTAAACACGTACCAATTAACAATAACCCATATCAAGTCTTACCCAAAAATTGAGATACATCCCACTTTTATTCCTCTATCCAGTAAACGGTCTCTTCAACCACGATGACGGAACAGATAGGACTGACAAATATGAGAGGTCAGACCATTAATTTAATCACTTCAACCACGATATTTTGGTATAGAAACACGGTGGATAAGGAGGAAGAGATTTTACGGTTCTTCAATGATTCCATTGATTTTCCATCGATACCTGGTGGTTATGATGAATAGGAAGATAACTTGCCATTAATCTAACCCTAATTCAAGGAGCTACATCAAAGAAGAAGGATGAACAGAAAAGAAGAACACGGACAGAATAGAAGTTGTGTTATAGGGCCTATGGCCCATGGATGTGCGGTCCATCTAGTTACCTAGAGTTTACCTTTTACATATATATAAAGGATATTGTATCCATGTAACCCTATTATCCTGATCAATAGAAACCTCTCTTTGTGTCTTTACTTTCTCCATATTTTCCACTGCAACACGTTATCATGCACGACTCTACCAACTGGTGCAATTTTTTTTTTCTTCGTTCAAGATTGGTTATGGATTATTACTTGAATATTAGCGTGGTTCTGATCCTATTTGTTTATCATCATGGATTCGTTACCAGGTATTTCTTTTGAACAAAGAAATTTCGTTTTCGTAGTATATATTAGGGTTCCACAAACGTATGATTATACAACCTAGAGATTTCACCGTCAGATTTTCATGAAATTTTAATATGTTTAACCCGGTCAGTCATTACTATGTGTGTTAAAAGTTCAATCAAATCAGAATAAGATGCAATCTCCAAAACTGGATTTTCATGAATCTGTCTACGTTCAGGAAAACCCTAATTTATAACAGCGTATAAAAACGTATTTTTTAGGAATTACAACCGTTAGATTATTCTGTATTTTTGTTATGTTTTACATTTTGTTCTCCTTAAAGCACTGTAAAAAGTTATTAAAGATCCGACCATGGAAAGTACTCCAAAGTACGTGATATTTTCTGATGTGTTCATAGAAATGTGAATCGGAATAGTCATACGGCGTCATAAATATAATTTTATAGAACCATTGGATGTCTTTGAAATTTTAATATGTTTGTCGAAACATTGTGATAAATCTAATGTAAAAAATATATCATGATCGGACGATGATGCATTTGTATGTCGATAAGAACAGTTGAAAGAAGAATTTTGTCAACTTTTAGGGTTAACGATATGTTTCGGGCTCATATACTAATAGTTTCAAACTTATTATCAATGGGCCTGAATATTTCATATATAATGAACCATATATGTTTATATTCATTATCCATGACCTTGTCAACCTAATGGACCGGGTCTTGACCAAATAGTTGACCAGACTTTGACTAAACCAATTTGGCTCTAATTTGACCTTTTGAACTCAGAAGTACTTGAGCACCATTAAAGAGTCTATGATGTGGAAGTATGTGTGCACAAGTACAATACTTTCATCATAAAAATCTTCAACTTGTAAAGATATACCTTTCAAAGAGGAAGTTATTCCTTCAATTCCAAGGCGACATATTAACTTCAGACGATGTAATGCTTTGAAGGAAGTTTGTCGAAACATTCATTTTCCCCCAAACTTGAATGTTCAGTGGGATGTAATCCACTTGTTAGACTATAATGAGTCAATAACTTCGACAATGATATGTTGTAATTAAAAGCAAACCTCACTTTTTGTGAAAAGAAACTCACATAAGTTTTCATGAGTCAGATATGTAATTCTGGATCTAGTAATAATGATACAAAGTAAATGTATCTACCTATTATGGGACAGAGATGTAATTCTGACGCATATGAATGAGAGTTGAAAATATTGGTATAAGCATTTTACTGAGAATGGTACAAGTGTTGTAATGCAAGTATCATATATTAGTAGTCAATTATAAGAGTTATAGGGAGTTTAAAGGAAAACGAACTCACTGTATTCTTGGAGAAGGTCATATCATAGTTAGACGTCAACATTAATGTCAACAAGAACTTTGCCAATTTTTCTTATTGTTTATCTTTATTCAATCGAATTCATATGGTTAGATTCTATATTTTGCATGATTTGATCCTAAACTATTGTCTACATGATAGTTTGACCGATATTATATTAGCTAAAATAAAGAATTTTTTTTGCGAATAATTATATCCATTGTATGCTCTTACGGAATGAATAGTATATCATTTCCATGAGACTGAAATTCTCTAAAGCACTTGAGATATACTCAAAAGTACTTGAGTTAAAAGGATCATTCGTACATTATGATGAAAAGTATATCATCTTCATGAACTGTAACACTCTAAAGTAAATGAGATAATTTTTCTTTTGTTACGTAATAAGGCCACACCACTTATTACACGAAGCTCTTAAGGAAATATATTAAACTGCTTGTTGAATTGTTTCCTTATCAAAAAAAAAGAAAGAACTGTTTCCTTATATAATACCATGTGATGATTGGATCATTACATGTAATAGCCGAGCGAAGGAATGCTCAATCTTTGTTTCCTAATTGGTATAACGATTAAAAGTTACATAAGCTCTATAAGAACTAAGAGCTAATCACACTTTGTCAATTTCTTACGAAATCTGTATGAACAGTTATCGTAAAAATAAAAAATCATTGTGAGAATGGGAATGCATCTATAAATTGCCTCTAGTGAATGTGAAAGGACTCACATTTTAGAGAAAATAGTGAGCCAATTAGTATAGTGAACTGTAAATCACTAATATTTGGATAATTGAATCCAAATCATCACCGGCGATGAAATGTTGGAAACTGACTCATACAGACTTTGGGCATAACTATAAAGAAACCTTGGTTGTGACATGATGATTGTTTTGAAAGAACTCATACAAATATCACTTTATTTGAGTGAACGAAAATGGGAAATAGATTGACAGAATGCAAAGTGACGACATATCTCTCAATAAGTGTTTTCTAAATTACTAGATGCACAACCCCCCTTCCCATTATGCTTTTAGGTAAGAAAGCATATCACTCATTTTTACAAAGTCTTCAGTAAAACAGGATCGAGACCATCCTAAGATGCAAATGGTAAAAATTCCATCTTACAAAGAAAACAAGGTGAAATTTAGAAACATATTCATGCAGAATGTGGACCATTAAAGTGACTGAAGGATCTAGTGAATGTTTTGACTTTTTGGACTAGTTATAGTTCCTAAGAAAATTGCGTTTGAAAGCTACTAGCACATATACCACATAATGCAAAGTGCAAAGGCTAACCACCCTTGTTAATGCTAGAGAATTTACATCGAAAGGACTTGATGAATATTGCATGTTTAATAAGATCAATATAGAACATCTTATACCCAATGGTCTCGCAGAGGCTACCATCAAAGGTTACAGATGGTGTCTAAGGAATAGGTTATGCGTACCAACCTATCTTTTATTGCTTTGGGGATATGAAATATTACACACATCTTACTTAATTTGTTTTTAGAAACCAATATTAGTCAACCTTTTATGCGTACCAGTTGGTAACTGGATTTAAGCCTGAAATTCGTGTTTTTACGCATTTTTGGTTATACTATATATGTGCCATTACGACTCCACATCGTACTATGATGGGTCTTCAAAACTGTTAAGTAGTTATGTTAGAAATGAGTTGCCAACAATTATCCGCATTTTAAAACTTTTGGCAGGAGATCTCTTACCGCTAGATTTGTGGGTTGTCATTTTAATGAGACATTCTTCCCGTCGTTAGGGGGAGATAAGATAATGTATTTTCTAAGGGAACGGCAGGAATTGTCGTGGTGTGTTCCCACTATGTCTCTTGTTGATTCTTGTACTCCACAAATGTAAATGTGAAGTGACAAAGAATAATCGATTTTCGTAATACATCGATGTCGCTAAAGTGACAAGATCACACATACCAGCTGTAAATATTCCTGCAAGGTTAGAAATCCTCAGTATGGGGTACACCATAGACTAAGGTGTTCCAATTACACTTGGTGGAAGTGTAGTTGAGGTCGTGGATCCATAAAGGAAGATGGAGAAACCACCAAGTTCGATCAATGCTCACCTAGAAAGGAAGTAGTTGAGTAAGGCACAACCTAATTTGTATCATTAATGAAATCATCTCATTTGATTGTCTCTGACTATGTCCATGAATCAATACTGGAGGACACTCCGAAGTTTTAAATGATTCTAGAGAATAATGAAATCCTTACGGATTATGAGAATGCACATGAGTTAATGGAAGGATCATGCGTGCACAGTGATGATATAATCTATAAATAGTTGCTCTAGAAGTAGAGCACAATGAGATTGAACCATGCTTTATTTTGATTAATTTCAAATAAACAACATATTTGGCCTACACAATCCAGGTAGAACTTAGTTCTTTGGAAAATATATGGGTATTTGGTGTGGTAGTGCTAACCAACCAAGTGTAAAGCCTATTGGACATACATAATTAATTTGTCATAAAGCATAATGAGAAGAAAGTAGTCTTAAAGTACAATGACTCGCCTTGTGGCGCGAGGTTTCTCACAAAGCCCTGGAATTGTTCTCTTGTAATAAACGTTATAGAGTTCTGCTACTTAGTTAGATTGGTAATTTCAAAAGGACTTGAAATGCAGCACATGTATGTGGTTGTTACGTATCTCTGAAAGAATCAAGAGATAGAAGATATTTACAAAAGTAATTGATAGACTTTTGTTGCCCAAATCAAATGACTCTAAACCACAGAGTACGTTTACAGTTAGATAAAACGCTCACTTATAGATTCAAGAAATCAGGCGGATGTGGTATACCCGTCTAAGTGACTATTTGATTTGGAGGGGATATACAAGTAAGTTATTTATCCTTGCGTATTCACAAGAAAGTTCCTGATTTGGAATTATAGTTATCTATGTCATTGGTACAGATATGATGGGTACTCTTGATGTAATAAGAGATCTTAAAAGCTATTTGAAATCCGAATTTGAGATGAAAATTTTGGGGAAAGCTCGACCGAATACTGAGCTTGTGGTATATTATCCCACCAGTTTGCATTTGTCTAAAGTTGTCAGGCAATTTAATAAAGACATGTATCCTGATAGCACTCCCATGATTAGTCGAGGTTCAAATGTAAGTAAGTGACCATTTCGTCTAAAGGAATATGACGAAGATGTATTGGGAGATGAAATTTCCATATCTAAGTACAATAGACGCATTGTTGTACTTAGTATAATAATGTACTCGATAAAAATTTTCATCCTCAAGGAACTTGTTATCTAGATATAGCTCAGCGCCAACGCAAGGTCATTGGAATGGTATATTGAATGTAATCATGTACTTAAAAGTAACCATTGACATAAATTTGTTTTATCCCTACAAAGACATTAAAAGAAATGCTAATGAAAGCGCAATCCAAAAGTTGTTGATTAAGAAGGAACAATAATCTCTTCTCCAACGAAAGTAATCAGAGGGAGATATGGTAGATTATTTTTTAAGTCATTACCAATATTCAGTTTCGAAAAATACATGAATAAAGGAACAGTCAGGAACAACTCTGAAAGTAATCATAGGGAGATGCCGACATCAGGGGGAGGATCCAAGGATATGATGTCGACATATTTTACTTCGAAATCGAAGCTGTGTTGTACTCTTTTTCCCTTCGATCGAGAATAGTTTTTCCCAAAGGGTTTTGTTACTCGACAAGGTTTTTAGCGAGACAACACTAAAAACATCAAGTATGTTGAACGTTGAAGACATAAAGATCGTGTTGATATTACTGAAAGTATCTGAATCAAAGAAATGAAATGCGATAGTCTGTTAAGCAACGTAACTTCTAGAATCAACAATAGGGTGGTTTTATAAACGTTCAAGTCACCAAAGTAAAGTGTGATAAACTCCTTTTGACTGCATTAGACTAATGAAAATTGTCTGATATCAGGGGGAGCATCTAATGGTGTGTTGAACCATTTTCCTTCACCGAAGTTGCTTTTTCCCACAGGGTTTTGTTACTCGGCAAGGTTTTTAATGAGACAACAACAAACACCGGGAATGTAATTTCCTAGCTAAGGCTATTGTCTTTCCCACGAGGATTTTCATCCTTAAGAGTTGTAAGCAACCAGTAAACTTCAACGGAGCAAAGTGATCATCTGCAGCGGATCACTTTCACTTGCATCTGTCATGTTGTACTCTTTTCCCTTCGTCAAGGTTTTATCCCACTGGGTTTTCCTTGTCAAGGTTTTAATGAGGCAACATATTTGAGTCCATATATGTTTTAAGTTTGCTTGATATTGTACTCCTTTTCTTTAGTTCAGGTTTTGTCCCTATGTGTTTTTCCAGACGAAGATTTTACGAGGCAATTAACTTAGACTCGTCGATCTTTTAAGATCGTATTGCATGTGACGAACTACATGTAAAGTACGAGACAACATGTGAAGTAATACATGTGAATAGTTATACCAAGGTTTTGTTCCACTGGATTTTTTCCTTATAAAAGTTTTAATGAGGCAATTGATTTCGGCACAAGTCATCAAGGAGGGAACGACATTTGAAGAACAACATTCAAAGAACTATATGTGAAGCACTATGTATAAAGCTTTGTTATTGAACCGCACAAGGGGGAGTGTTATAGGGCCTATGGCCCATGGATGTGCGGTCCATCTAGTTACCTAGAGTTTACCTTTTACATATATATAAAGGATATTGTATCCATGTAACCCTATTATCCTGATCAATAGAAACCTCTCTTTGTGTCTTTACTTTCTCCATATTTTCCACTGCAACAAGTTGAGAATTTTAGATATAAAGAAATTAGGTTATTTTCTTTTCAGCATTACCTAACCCATTCCCTTTCACCCACATACGCACACGTATCATTACTGGAATTTCTAGGCCGTCCGCTCAACAAACTTCATCCGGATGCTATGGACCGCTGGATGACCCTCCCTAATAGATCCTGACCATTTAATGACTCTCAAATCTCAAAGTCAAAGTGCATGTCTTTTTATAACATAGATTTGCAAATCATACCGATTAAAGCGATTTTAAAGGAGATTAATAACATATTAAAGAAGTTTGGGATCTAATATTATTTTGTATACTAATCAAATCTACGTGGTAGTGGAATTCTTAGCCTTGGTCCTTTTTAAATCTTGAAATTAAATTTGAATTAAGTTTTATTTAAGTCTAAAATCTATTGCTTTCACAAGTCACAACGAACCTATTTACTACAACATTATTGATTCACATCAAATATCTCATTGTATTGGTTTACCATTTTCTTTTGTTATACCAAACTTTGTGGGAATGGAGCAACAAGCACATGGCATGGCAAAGAAACATTCACATCAGCAGAACTATCAGATTTATCAACATGCTCAGATTCATTTTCTACAACAGGTATCTTCTGTGGAGTAGTGTGCAAAGGTGAGTCTGATTCACACCCACTTGATTTTGGTACTCCTATATTGTTATTGACAACCCTACCACTACGGAGAGTGGCGACTGCATTCAATTGATCATGTGAGGGTTCATTGCAAGCAGACGTACTTGCCTGAAATGCACCTTTAGGATTTTGTTGAGGTTGGCTAGGGAGTTTACCTTTTTCCCTCTCATTGAGTGCATCACAAATTTGACCCAGTTTGAGTTCTAGACTCGCAAGTCTCTGATTATTTAACTTCTGATATTGCAACAGATTTTCATTCATTTGATTCACACCATTATCGAAACTAGACCTTTTCTCAACATGGTACTGGGTGTGTGATTGTACTTGGGGAGTTTCTAGGATATGAATATCATTGGTTGTTACCTGATGTACCCCCTTGTATAGGTCCTTTAGACCATGAAAAATTAGGGTGGTTCCTCCACCCTGGGTTATAGGTCTGAGAAAGGATTGTTCTCATGTTTTTGGTACAAAGCATTGGCATGTTCAAGTCTAGACTCTTTAATTTCATGTAATTCAGGACAGTTTTCAGCTAAATATTCTGAGCTATTACAGAAAAAACACATGGACATTTCTACCTGATTACATGAGCTAGATGCATTAGGTTTATCACCCTTTTGAATCTCTAAACTGTCAAGTCTTCTAATCACAAATGCCATTTTTGCATTAATTTCAAAATCAGACTCTATCCTATGAATACCAGTTCTATTGACAGTTTTCCTAGGTTCTCTAATGGTCTCCCATTGCTGAGTTTTCTCGGCAACTCCATGCAGAAAGGCCCACGACTCGTCGGCACTTTTATCAGTAAACTCACCATTGCACATATACTCAACCATGGTTCGAGTAGCGAAATCCAACCCTTCATAAAGAATAGTTGATAATCTCCACTGCTCAAAACCATGATGGGGACACTGAAGTAACAAATCATTAAACCGTTCAAGGTATTTGGACAATGTTTCACCATCCAGTTGCACAAAACTATTTATACTCTGACGAATGGTAGTTGTTTTGTGATTTGGGAAGAACTTTTTGAAAAATTCTTTCGTAAGTTCATCCCAGGTTCTAATGGACTGAGGTCGCAAAGCATACAACTAGGATTTAGATTTTCCTTTAACGAGAAGGGAAACAGACGCAATTTCAGGGACTCTTCTGTCATTTGTTTGAACTTCAGAGTCCCACAAATCTCCTCAAAATCTTTAACATGGTGATAAGGGTTTTCAACATCAATCCCTATGAACACATGGAGCATATGTATTGTGCTCGATTTCAACTCAAACTGATCCGCAATTGCGGGTAGAACAATACACAAGAGATGGCTTGTCCTCGTTGGGTACATGTAGTCCTTGAGACTACGGGGTTCATTCAATTCGTCACCCATTGTCTCTGTTTGGTTAGGGCTGACTACAGGTTCGTTTACTACAGCAATGGGTATTTATACAATATCCTCTTGATTAATCCTAACAAGTGGATTAGTTTGGTCTCTAAAAGATACAATCATAGCCTAGCATGCATACCAATCAACATGTTATAAAAGCCGTAAAACCAGGACAATCACAATTCAATGCTCACGAGAATCAAAAGCTAATTCAAGCACTCAGAACCAATATGCTATAGAGACTAGATAGTACACAGCAGATAATGGATTCAGCAGGTGTGTGCTCGCAAACACAAAATTTTGTAGAGATCAGGAGATGCACAGAAAACAATTGTTTTAACAAGAAGAAATGGTAGTTGACTGAGATAGTAACACCATTCGCATTCAAGGTTCAAAATGATACCGCCGGTACAGTACCGGGTATAGGTACAACCGCAAATTGTGCTGCTCCTCTTCCTCATTTTCCTTGTTTCCTGCAATAGTATTACAGGTACCTGGTGAGCTCAAAGAGTAATTTCAGTACCCAGAAATATGTATGAAAACATGAAACAGTGAGAGTAACTTTAGTGCAGATAGCTCATAAACTAGGATATTACAGCAAGGTTATTACTGCAATTCGCATTGATGGGCTAACCAAAAAAATAAATCAAAAAGGCACTGAACAACAGAAGATGGAACTGATGATGCGAATACAGACAAGTTGTAAATGTAAAAAGACAAGAGAGATATGCAGAATGCTTGGATTAATATATTTGCAGGGGAGTGAGATGCAGATGAAAATGTTTACGGATTCTCCTAAACTAAGTCTAAGTTATGCTACAGACAATCTAAAAGTGGGAAATAAGATGCAACTAAGTACAAAAATAAAATAAAATAAAATACTTAAAATTTACAGATGACCCTAGACTAACTTAAGTTAAGCTAAAGATGAAATAACTATACTACAGACACAAGTTTAGTGCATAAAAATTAACAAAATGCAACTAGTTAGGGAAATATAAAATAGTGGATGTCTACAGATTGTAATAGTCTAACAATTCCTAACTAAAACGTGAAATGGAAAATAAAAACAGCAACTATTAATCTGCTACTACTAAAAACTGATAACTACAAGTATAAAAGACAAATGGTAAAGGATAGAAAATCAATCTAATACAACTGATGGAGATAAAACAGTATGCACTGCTATATTATCTCATTTAATAAGGTCATGTACTACTAAGCTGTACGTACTGGAAACAAAACTTAAGAAGCTACAAGACAAATGCTATATTACCACACTAGAACAGACAGTATGAGAACGTGCTGCGAGAACAAAGATAGTTTATGCTCTAATGTACAAAGATGAAAAAGATGCTGCACATGTGAATTCAAATATAATCTACTGTCATAAAGCGAAATCTAAACAGTAAGAAAGGCTAGAAAATAACAACACTAAGTAAGACAAATAACTACAGAATGAAAACTTGAACCAAAGTGTAAAAGCTACAAAAAATGTCAATTTACCACATACAGCTACATGACTGATCTACCTAAGCTAAGGAAAAAAATGCCTAGTTATCTAATACAGTACAACTATAGGACTAATACACTAAAATCAAACTCAAGGTGAAACAAAAATTAAATAAAAATAGGAATACATGTATAAATTATCATATCAGTACGGGCATTTTTTTTTTAAATAAAAACATGAAACAAAGGTATAGCTAAGAATGGAACGACTGAGAATTTGCAAGCTAAAGCAACTAATAATCCAACTAAGCTACAGCTAGCACTACAGAGATTAGATGAAAGGTATATACAGATGGATTAAAGTGAAACAGTTAAACTATGCTAACAACAATAAGAAAAATCTAAACACATATATACAATACTTGGACTAGAAATCAGTAAAGTAAACTATAGATCGACTACACCGCTACCGAGTCCCCGGCAGCAGCGCTAAAAACTTGGTAGGTCTCTAAACAATACCTACAATTGTACTAACTGCAAGTATACAACATCGAGTCTGTAAATAGGGTAAGTACGAGTCGATCCTCAGAGACAAGGTGGATGTAAAATTGAACACAAAGCTTACTTATACAGATTCAAACAAAGAGTAACAAAAGGGGGGTTTGTGTATCGATACGACAAGATGTTGGCAGTGACTGAAAACAGAATGTAAACAAAATATGTGAATAACAAGGCTATAAACACTTAAATGGAAGAGACTAGGGCAATTGAATCCACCTCCTAACTTCTACTAAGCTAAATCAGTTCAAATACTATTCTTGTCCCTTTGTAATAGACACCGGTCAAGATGCAAGTCTGCTGTTTATCCAGGGTATCTTTAAATGGATGACCTAATATCAACTATGGTAATCAATCCCTAGCATTATCTGTCTTCTTACGGCACAACTAATCACAGATCGAATTAAGCATTGAAGCATGAGTTGAAGCACAATACAGAGTTATTATAACTACCTATGTTGCATAGCAAATAAGGTGAAAGCAATATATTGTGACACACATATTAGACCATTCCTATATCATTTTAAGTACAACAAGAATAATAATCAAACATGAATAACCTTAGCAGTAGATAAAGGGCTACATCTAAACCCTAGCAGATGAAGTTAGAACATGATGAAGATGATTAAAACACAATTATATTATGAAAACAAGTTGATCCAGATAGAATTGGATGATAAATTACAAAGCATCAGCCCCTATTTGTACAAAAACTTCTCCATGTTCTTCTTTAATTCGACAATTAAGAGGGACCCAACTCACCAATACGCATTTTCTGATAGTTCTTATCTTCAATTCAACTCTGCAAACCTGATTTTCCAGTTGTTGAACAAAACCCTAGTCTTATCTCTCTCAATCCTAGCTTCTAGGGTTGTTGTTCTTGATAAAGAAAAAGATAAGATTGAGAGAGAGTTAGATAGATAGATAGAGACTAAGAGTTTAATTGTGTTGTGGATGTGGGCAGAGATGGTCGGGAATATGGATTTGATAGAAGAAGGCAGTGAACAGAGATGGTCGAGGAGATGTCGTTGGATGTTTAGAAGCTTCTAGGTGTAGGACGGGTGTATCAGATTTCATATCTCGGGTTTGGAAAACGGGTTTGGGTTTTTGGTTCTCTACCAAGCCCATATATTCTTCAAAGCTAATATATCAAGCCCACTGCTAGTATGTCTCTTGCAAGCGGATTGCAGCTGCGCTTTGCGCAACATTTTTTCGGAATTTCTCATTACCTTTACGCCCCTGGCCTCCATTTTCCTGCTCTTTGGGCTTCTCAATTCATCTAAACTTTATTTAGTTCCTAAAAACACAAAATTAGTGAAAGTTGTTAGAGCATTGCCCGGTCGAACTCGCATGCGTTGCTATCTCAAGCATATTTTTCAATGTTAGTGACCAAAACTATAAAGTCTTGACTTCTAGTCTACTATATCTAAGGTCTCGGACTAGGATAGAATGTGTAGTTGAGCTCAAGAACTCCATGGCGATCATCATACAAGACGAAGGACTACTCAAGGAACTAGTGGATCTTCATGGACTAAAAGGTATATGGAGACTTGAACTTATCTATCACTCAAAAGTATATCTACTCTATCTCCTATCTTGAGATAAAAGTCGTATTACTATATAGACTAATATTATACACATATGTCATTTTGAGCTGAGTATATCTCGCTTATCTATTTCTGGAAATATGTGTTGGTAAAGCTTTCGCTTTAGCCAAGTTCATCTTTACCAAGTGACGAAAGTCATGTTATGTTTCAATCACTTTGGAAATTGCTCTGACGAAAAATAGTTTTTGAATAACAACTATATAACGTCCTCTGAGAATGCTTCTATGATTGAAATGAGAGTTTAGACAATATAACCATTGGAGGATATAATCATTATTGTGGTAACACATATATGTATAAGTCCTTATTGCTTGAACCGAAGTTTGCGAACTTTGTTGATCAAGTGAAACCGGAACGTGAGCTGTCAACTCAGTCTGCAAACTGGCGTAGTTCTCGAGCCCGAGAATTTCTGCTGGAGTTGTAGCTCAGTTTCAGTCCGCTAACTCAGTCCAGGAACTGACGCAAGTTCTCGACCCTAGAATTTCTGCTGGAGTTTGTAAACTCCAACCGGTTAACTTGAGTCCGCGAACTTGAGTAGGTTTTGTCTAAAAACGATATTTGTGAACTTATCATAATTAACTAAGGAATTCTATTGCAAACCTTGGATTTATAGTTCATGAATCAATTCGAGTGAATCATATCGTTTTTGCTTCAATTGTGTCTTGTGTAGTACATGGGATCTCATAGCAATTGAACAACTCTCTAACTAGTCATTTGGACTAGTTATGGTGAAGAAGAATATGGTTGATATGAAAGAATATGGTTGATATGAAAGTTATCATTTAACTAGTGTTCAACCAACTGATGTACAAGTTTGGGTAAGGTTACACAAACCCCAAATTGTCAATTACATGTGTGTATAACAAGCTAAGTTTTCGATCTAACGGTTGATAAATATTAGCTTGAATCTAATCAGGTTTTCATCTAACGGTGAATATTGAATGCTTTGTTACCAAGCTAACATTGATTGCAAACCCTGATTTGAAAGACTATATAAGGGATAACTCTAGCAACTGGGAAACCTAATCCCCACACATTCTATGTGATACTAGTTTGCTAAGCTAGAGTCGTTTCTCCTTTAACCTTTGGTTTTCTTCTTCTAAAACCAGGTTAACGACTTAAATACTTCATTGGGATTGTGAAGCCAGGATGATACTACTTTTATCGTAGTTGTGTGATCTGATCTTGCATCTTTTATCGTACGAGTACAATTGTAATAATTGTCTTGATATTTATTTCTCCAATAGGCAAGATATAAAAGTAATCACAAACATCTTCTTCTCATTCTTTGTGATTCCACAATATCTTTTTTAGATGCGTCGATTAAGACTATTGTGAGGTGATTGATAAAACTGAGCTGTTCTTCGGGAATATAAGTCTGGTCTTACTGATTGGTTCATGTTAACCTTGATTTCTCAAAATACGGAACAAAACTCATATGTTTATTCGTGGGAGACGAATTTATCTATCTTGTAGACTTTTCTATGTGAGACGTATTTGTTTACTAAAGTTTTCGACTTTGGGTCATAGCAACTCTTGGTTGTGGGTGAGATCAGCTAAGGGAATCAAGTGCACAGTATCCTGCTGGGATCAGATTCGTAGGAGCATAACTGTACCTTGGATCAGTATGAGATTGACTGGGGTTCAACTACAGTCCAGACCGAAGTTAATTTGGAGTAGGCTAGTGTCTGTAGAGGCTTAATACAGTGTATGTTTAATCTGGACTAGGTCCCGGGGTTTTTCTGCATTTGTGATTTCCTCGTTAACAAAATTCTGGTGTCTATAATATTTCTATTCCGTATTATATTTTGTTATATAATTGAAATAATACATGTTGTGCGTTGTTCAATCAATTAGAATATCCGACCTTATTGGTTGTTGATTTAAATTGATTGACACTTGGATATTAGTCTTTGGAACCATCCAAGTTATCTCTCTTTGATTAAGACTCGCAGTTTGTATTTGCTTGAGTAAATCAAATTGAGAGATAGAGATAATAACTCCTTCAGATATTTTCTATTTTATTAAGTCTAGTTGATTCTATAGAAAGTAACTCGGAGTTGTCCATACAGATTGCTAATCGAAATATTGGGTGTGGTTGTTAGACCCCCTCTTTTTCAAAAGTAATTATTTTTGAAAACAATAAAAATACATAATTTTGGATAAAATAGAAAATTAGAGCACAAAAGATTAGATAAATGCCAATAAAAAGATATAGAATTATACAATATTTGGCACTCATCACTCCTCCAGAGGGAGATAATCACAAAATTCTTGCACATCCATATCCACATAAGCGATTCTTTCATAATATGGATTCAATCTATGGACGTTCACCTTTAAATTTGTTCCATCTCTAAGACTAGAAATTTCAACTGCGCCATGAGAATAAACATTAGTAACAACATATGGTCCAATCCATCTGGACCTTAGCTTACCAGGAAATGATTTAAGACAAGAATAAAATAAAAGATCTTTTTGTCCCACAATAAAATTGTTCCAAGAAATCATCTTGTCATGGAAAAGTTTCGTATTCTCCTTGTAAATACGAGAACTCTCGTAAGCATCATTAAGTATCTCCTCTAGATCGTTGAGTTGTAACTTCCTTTGTTTCCCCGCATTGTCATAATCCATGTTGCGCATCTTTACCGCCCAATATGCCTTGTGTTCAAGTTCAACCGGAAGACGACAATCTTTGCCATAAACCAACCGATATGGAGACATACCAATCGATGTTTTGTACGCCGTTTTATATGCCCATAATGCATCATTAAGCCTATAACTCCAATCTTTCCGTGTAGTGTTTACGATTTTCTCAAGAATGGATTTAATCTCACGGTTCGAGATTTCAGCTTGCCCACTAGTTTGTGGGTGATATGGCGTACCAACCTTGTGTGTTATGTTATACTTCTTTTGTAGAGCATGGAAGGATTTCTGAAAATATGAGCCTTCGTCATTGATAACCACACTTGGTGTACCATGTCTAGAAAAAATATATACCTTCACAAACTCACAAACAACTTGAGAATCATTAATAGGGGTGGCTTTAGCTTCCACCCATTTAGAAATATAATCCACAACAAGAAGTATATAAAATTTTCCATAATAATTAACAAAAGGACCCATAAAATCTATTCCTCACACATCAAATACTTCAACATCAAGAATTGGTGTGAGTGGAATTTGATTTCGAGCACGTAGATTTCCTGTTCTTTGACATTTATCACAAGATTTGCAAAAAAATAGATGCATCTTCAAATAGGGTAGTCCAATAAAGGACACTTTCAATTACTTTGAAAGCGGTACGTTTAGAACCAAAGTGACCACCACATGCATACGTATGACAAAAAGTAAGAATTGATTGAAATTCAGAATTAGGTACGCACCTGCTGATGATTTGATCAGAACCGTAATTTTCACAAGTAGGGCTCATCCCACACATATTGCTTGGATATTTTCTTAAGCTTAAGCTTTTGAAAATTAGACATTGTACTAGGTACTTTTCTTGTAACCAAGTAGTTCACTATATCTGCATACCAAGGTGTTGAATTTTCAATTGAGAAAAGTTGCTCGTCCAGAAAACGATCTTGTAAAGGAAGTTCTTCTTTGGAAACAACAAGTCTACTAAGGTGATCAACAACAGTATTTTCAACACCTCTTTTATCCTTTATTTCATAATCAAATTCTTATAATAGTAGAATTCGCCGTATAAGTCTTGGCTTAGCTTTTTTCTTCTTTAGTAGGTACATAAGTGCTACGTGATCGGAATACACAACCACTTTGGAACCCACCAAATAGGATCTAATTTTTTCTAGTGCAAACACTATAGCCAGAAATTCTTTCTCGGTGGTAGAATAGTTGATCTGTGCATCTTTTAGGGTCCTAGATGCATAATAAATCACATGAGACAGCTTGTCTACTCTATGACCCAAAATGGCTCCAACTGCATAGTCACTTGCATCACACATTAATTCAAATGGTAAACTCCAATCTGGTGACTTGATAATTGGTACAGTCGTTAACAACTCTTTTAATCTATCAAAGGCATCCTTGCACTCCTTGTTGAAGTCAAAAATAACCTCCTTATACAATAATTTGCACATCGGCATTGAGATTTTGGAAAAATCCTTGATAAACCGCCTGTAAAAACCTGCATGACCAAAAAAAGAACGAATCTCCCTCACCGAAGTGGGATATTGTAAGTTTCTTATCAAATTTATCTTTGCTTTGTCAACTTCGAGCCCTCTAGAGGACACAATATGACCGAGCACTATTCCATGGTTTACCATAAAGTGGCATTTCTCCCAATTAAGAACAAGATTAGTGTATATGCATCTTTTAAGCACAAGTTCAAGATTTTGTAAATAAATATCAAATAAATCACCATAAACACTAAAATAATCCATAAATACCTCAATAATACGCTCCACATAGTCATAAAATATACTAACCATACACCACTGAAAAGTGTCAGGTGCATTGCAAAGACCAAACGGCATATGTCTATAGGCAAACGTACCAAAAGGACAAGTAAAAGTAGTTTTCTATTGATCCTCCGGCGCAATAACAATCTGATTGTATCCCAAATAACCGTCCAAAAGGAAATAATGTGAATATCCCGCTAGCCTCTCTAACATCTGATCAATGAAAGGTAAAGAAAAGTGATCCTTTCGGGTTGTTGTATTAATCTTTATGTAGTCTATGCACACTCTCCATCCTGTTTCAATTCTTGTAGGAACAAGTTCATCATCTTGATCTCTAACAACAGTGACACCTAATTTCTTAGGCACCACTTGAACTGGGCTAACCCATTTGCTGTCAGAAATTGGGTAAATCACCCCCACACTTAGCAATTTGAGGATCTCTTTCTTCACGACCTCCATTATTGGGGGGTTAAGCCTACGCTGAGCATCACGTACTAGCTTGAAATTATCTTCCATTAGGATTATATGCATGCACATGGATGGACTAATGCCTTTGATATCAGCAATTGTCCAACCAATTATCATTGTGTGCTCTTTCAGAACCCTAAGGAGATGTTCTTCTTGTATTGGGGTGAGGTTCTTTGCAATTATCACCGGAAGTTCTTCTTTATCCCCCAAGTATGCATACTTTAGGTGGTATGGGAGCGGCTTCAGTTCTAATTTCGGTTCCTGCACAATAGAAGGTAAAGGAACCTCATTATTTATTGGTAAAGAAATATAAGAAATATTACCCGTTTTTGCTTCTTGTAGTTCCGTTAAAGCACCACACATCTCCGCCAGTTCTTTGGCTAACTTAACGTCCAGGTTCGGATGTCCATGAATTTCCAAATCAATGATATTCCATAGCACAACACCAAGTTCATCTTCAGCATTCAAATCAAACATTTGTTTTGCTAACGAACCAATAACATCAATAGATAAAGCGGAGTGAACATCACTAGGATAACGCTTGGTTTCAAAGATATTGGATCGTATGATTTCCTTATCAAATTTCATAGTGAGTGCACCATTATCAACATCAATCTTCGTTTTTGCAGTCTTCATGAATGGTTTCCCAAGAAGTAACAAGTATATGAACAATAATCTCCATTGTGCATATCCACAATGTAGAAATCAACCTAAAAGATTAACCGATTCACTTGAACTAACGCGTCCTCTACGACTCCCTTAGGATATATATTGGACTTGTTAGCCAATTGAATAGTGATCTTTGCCTCTTTTAAAGGTCCGATATTTAAAGAATCATAAACATCGGCTGACATGACACTAATGGATGCTCCCAAATCAAGTAAAGCACGCTCAAATCATCGATTTCCAATGGTAATGGGTACCATGAAACCGCCAGGATCTTCACACTTTGTAGGCATATTCTTAAATAACATAGATGTATAGCTTTCACCCACTTAAGTGATCTCATTAGAAATCAACTTATCCTTCCTTATACACAAATCCTTCAAAACCTTGGCATACCTGGGTACGACTCTGATGGCCTCAATAAATGGAATGTTGATGTGTATCTTGCTGAAAATATCCATGATTTCTTTGTCTTGAGCTTGCTTCTTTGACTTGGAAAAACGACTAGGGAAGGGAGGTGGAATAGTAAAAGTGGGAACCGTGTCCTTAGGTTGGCTTTTATTTTGGGACGGTTTCCTCCTCTACTTCCTTTTCGATGTCGTTACTAACCTCTTTTTGTTGATTTGTCTCTTCAGTTTTTTTCCCACTTCTTAGAGTTACTGCATTAACGTGCTCTCTCGGGTTCACAAAAGGTTGTGATGGCAACTTTGTTGATGCTTGTGCTTCTAACTTACTCACCATTGTAGCCAATTGCCCCATCTGAGTTTGTAAATCTCTAATAGCGTTATCAGTTTTCAACTGATTTTGATCAGACTTCTGTTGACTTTGTTGAAACATAGAGATAAGCATGTCAATCTTAGATTCTTCAGTTGGAGGTTTTTGTTGTGGTTGGAATTTTTGTTGGAAACCACCTTGTCTTGCATATGGATTAGGAGCTACAACTTGCTTGTTAGCATAACTAAAATTTAGATGATCTTTCCAACCAGGATTATAAATATTAGAATATGGATCATACTTGAGCCTATGATTAGGAAATATAGAATTTACCTCAGCTTCATCTTCATATGAAGGAATGATCACTGCTGCCATCCTTTGTACTAACTTTTATATATTTCTCATCCGTTGCACTGAATGTGAAGTTTCCTCCATATTTCTAACTCTTCTGACATTTGATTCATTTCTGGTTTAAAATTGATAAGCATTTGAATCCATGTTCTCAATCAAACTGGTTTTCTGCGAGATTTTCTTTTCATTAAGTGAACCACCAACAAATGCATCAATCAAATTTCGTTGCTCTGGAAATAATCCTTCATAGAAGTATTGAATGATAAGTGTTGGGGATATGTTGTGATGGGGACAGCTTTCCACTAACTTTTTGTACCTATCCCAGTATTCATAAAGAGACTCCCCAGTAATCTGAAGAACACCACTAATATCCTTACGAAAAGAAGCTGCTTTCGAAGCAGGAAAATATTTCTCTAAAAATAGCTTTTTCATCTTATTCCATATTGAATACTCCCTGGAGGAAGGTAATACAACCATTCTTGCACCAAATCTATTAAAGAGAATTGAAAAGATTGCAACAATGTTGCATCACTGTCTTCGGTACTTTGCCGAAGACTCGTCATCTTATGTTGAAATTTTCGAAGATGACGATTAGGATCTTCACTTGGAAGTCCCATGGACTTTGGTAGATGATGAAGTAGATTCAACTTTAGCTCCACTGGGTTAGTGATTGTAATATACAGTGATTATGAATCTAAGCATGGAGATGTCAACTCTCGCAACTTCCTCTCCGCGGGTGGATTTGGTGGAGGATTTGTACCGTTGTTCACCATTGTTGATGTAGAAGGTTCTTCGTGCGTTTGCTGACGTGCTTGTAGTATTTTTCCTCTATGATTTTGAATTCCACACCTCTGGTATTCCCAGCCTTTAAGTGCCAGAGATTAAGTACCTGAAAATAAAAATCTAGAAAATGAAATTAAAAACTAACAAGAAATTCTAAAAACAATAATAAAACTGAAAGAAATAACAACTAAAGCTACCGACTGCTCCCCGGCAGCGGCACCAAAATTTGATGGATGTCGTAAGTGCAATAAAATTAATAATCTTATTTCCACACAACTAACTTGTAATATAATGGAAGTAAGGATCGTTCCCACGAAGAGCAGTGAGTTTTAGTTGTCAAAGTGTCACAAAGGGGGGTTTTGTTTTAGATTCTGAACAAAATAAATAATCAAAGCTAATAAAATTGTATTGTAATCAATAGGGAGATATGATCGAGGAATCCTTCTTCGTATATAAACCGTCAATGAGTTATTATAATTGCCTACTCGTCGTTAATCATATATTATCACCAACCGTAGAATAACAGCTAGATCAGTGTTATCCCCTAAATTACTTATATCACTGGATACAGAAGTTCTCGCCTACCAGATTCTATTCAACGAATCACCAAGTAGTAGATCACTCATGGTGTAACCCAATCAAATGCTTTATCTTTTGTGAATTTATAGGTTGATCCTACTAGTTAGAATCTTAGATCAAGGTCCACTTTTTAGTATTGTTTATACACACAATCGCTCCACAGAATACCTCTGCAAGGTTTTGTGTTCTCTACTTGTGTACAAGATATTCGACGATTATTTATCTCCTAACTCAATACTAGCAATAGATTGAATCAACAAATCAATTTAGTTGGCCACCTAAATAATCTATCAATCAATTATAAATATTAATCAGTATAAACAAACGATAATCATATGAAGAACTTCAAAGTAGATTAATATAATAACTCAAATCTTGTTTACAACTTAGAATTCATCCCCAATCAATAGGTGTTTAGCTACTCATGGATGTAGAAACATCCATGATATACATATAAGAAGAGTTTATAGATATCGTTATGATTGAGAATCGCTCGAAAACCCTAGTTTTGATATTTTTCCTATCCAAGACTTACAATTTCGTGACCTAATGATGATATTTTTACATAACCTAACACCTTTTTATAGGTTTACATTGCTTAGCCTTCACGTATTTAGTTCGGTTTAAGAACCCGACCCAAAAATATGAAATAACGATTCCAAACGCGACCTTAGGCCTTCCCAAGTATTAATACACGTTTCCTACTTGCTAAGTACGCGTAACCAGTCCGCAAATTTCAAATTCCAATAGAAATCTTCGGAATTATAGTATGCATACCCGTCCGCATACTTTACTTTCTTCGGTATTCAATAAAAGCTTGTTTTGGCCACAACTTCTTCATCCGAACTTGAATGACCTCATTATTTTTGAATTCTTTTTATATTTCAATTCTCTTCAAGATGATGATGAGAAATCCTTAATTTGAATGAGTTAAGATCGGTCTTTGGCCCTTCTCTTGATTTTGAGCGTTTTGCTCCTTTTCGTCGAACTTCTTCCACTTCTATTGGACTTGAGTACTTGGTTACTTGGAATACTTCTCTTCCTATATCTTTTCAGTACTTTGTAGCTCCTTTTTAGATGATTCACCTGATAACAATTTTTTATTTGTTGTTGTAGTAAATAGGTTGTAGTTCACTCGGACGTTGTTGAGATTAAATTTAAAGGTTTAACGAAAATAATAAACAAAAGCGAGAGTTACTGGGTTTTAGGATTCCACTGAATTCATACAAATAGGTTCAATTATTTATTCTTCAACAGTTATAGCTCAATAAATAAAACAACACCGACTATTATTTTTGCCAAGGTAGATTCTCCAAATATTAGTTATAAATCGTAAGCATGGGACAACAAACATCTAAGCAAGCATGCCCATCTAATAAAATGATAACTAATTTTTTCAAATCATAATTCTATTTTAATTAGTGCAAAAGTCATATAGAAAATAAAATAAATTCACCCATGTATGAAGTTCGTCTTCCTCCGTCGACCTAGTGTGGGGGTTTAACTCCTCATATTGTAGACACGCTCAAAATTCATTTTTATTACTCAAAAGTGCTTACAAGAGGTGAAAAAAATAAGAAAATTGAGTTTCGCAATATTGTAAAGCCGTTACAAAACTGTTACAATGACTGTTTAGAAAACAATTGTTTTGTTATGTCGCAAAAAACTGTCGTTCATGGAAGAAACAGTGATAGTTCTAAACAACAGACTACAAGTGTAGTCTGTTCTTCTTCTTCTTCTTTTCTGCAGCAGCAGAAAAATCTGCTCTGCAATCCTTTGTTCTTCACCCCCAACTCTCGATATCATCTATGACGTCCCAGTAATCAATTTATACCCAACAGTCTCGACAATAACTCCCCAAATATCTTCCAAATCTTCGTAATCAATTTCCTTCTTTTCCTGGGAATTATTTCTTCTTTTATCTTCATCACGCGTTTGCAGACATCCCACATACTCGAACGCGTTGAATCCTTATCTCAGTTGATGTTAGGCATGCATGAGTCGCACGTAATAACTAAAATTCCCAATAATATTTTCTTCTCCTTGTTTTGTCGTGGAAATAAATGGAAACCTTACCTACGCGTCTTCTGTACATCCAAACTCTTGCCAAACTCTTCTAACAGATAAATAAGATATGCAGAGAGATATTCTCCATCCTACTGGCCACGTAATTTTCAAATTGAAACAGAAAATCTCGAGAAGATATTGTTCAATAACAACCAAAAATAATCGATTTTATTTTTTCTTACCCCACAAACACGTCATTGTTCGTGTTGATTGGGTGGAAACATAATCGCAACAAAAATTCCCTTGAAAATCTCCAAAAATTCTCCCAAACACCCGTGAAACTTTCCTCCCTAGATTGTCGAGTAAATATGGGAATTGCTACTTTTTATCGAAACCAAACACATTACCATACATGTTTTGTTGAAACAGGATGATACCAATAAAAAACACACGAGAAAACATCGTAAAATCACCACCAAATCACTTCCAGAAACCTACGCCTTTAACAACCATTTTCCCGCCAAAATTAGTTTTCATGTTTTGCTTCAAATCGATCACTATAGCCAAATTCGATCCATTTCAAAAGCCTTATCAGGGCTGTTTAACCAAAAAGAAGATACCCTTTCAATTTGAGCCATTAAGTTTCACTCCAACGCCTCCAAAAGCCAAACCCTAATTCTGCCACATTTTTCCCGCCAAAATTCAGTTTTGAAATGTTGAATATGAAGTGCCCCTAACCAAAACTTGGGCGCCTTTAACATATGGGGTACCCTGGGTTGTGAATAGCAGGTGGGTGGCCCTTAGCAACTGAGTTCCCCTTAGTAATTGAGGTGTCCCTTAACCAACATTTAGAGTCTGAATAACATGTGTCCTCCGGGGTACAAAAACCACTTTTCGAGCAACTTTCTCCATAAGAGCTTATTTCACAAAAACACATACAAACAAGTTTATTAGTAATAAAATGAGTCTCACCTAATGTATTTATGGGTGAAAATGCGTCGCACTTTCGTGCTCATCAAATTCCCCTACACTTACATTTTGCTAGTCCTCGAGCAAAACAGAAAATTAACCCGCTACACAGCTGGTCATATAATAAAAGAGAGTTAGACCCGCTACACAGCTAGTCATGACAAATGCCATACACACGACACACAATTTTTTTTTTTTTAGAGACCCGCTACACAACTGGTCATAATATATAAGGAAAAACAAAAGACCCGCTACAAAACTGGTCATAACCCTAAAAATCATTAAAAAAAAAATTAGACCTGCTACACAGCTGGTCATAATAAGGAAATACATGAAAATAGACCCGCTACACAGCTGGTCATAATATTTATTTTTTATTTTTTAGACCCGCTACACAGCTGGTCACAATACGCAAGAAAATTCCTGGAAAAAAAAAATTAATACCCACTCCCCCACACTTAAATATTACATTGTCCTCGATGTAATTGAGTCATCCAACGTAAAAATTAAGATGGGAAATTCAAAAATAAACAAAAAAAAAAAAAAATTATACCTAGTGGAATGTACAAAAATGGATCCCCATAAACTAATAACCTTAAAACTTGGGGATCGATCCCCAAATACAATATTTATAAACAACAGCTTTACACTTATGTCATGAAAACGCGGAGACGCTGAAACTATCAAAAAATAAGATTTACCCCTAAACCAAGTTTTTACTGCACATGGAAGTGCGTAAAGAACAAAATATGGGGATTCTATTGAGACTGGGGAAATATTAATTGATTCATGCACGATATCAGGAATAGGCAAGTCATCTGGGTACTTAGATGCAAAGTAATCCAACAACACTTTAGAAGCACACAATTCTAACCCTAAATTAGGTAACTTTTAGAAGTCTAGTGGTCTAGAAAAAACCTCTAAGTCGGGTGAATGATCTTGTGAGATAGATTCATCAATGGAATTATGAAAATCATCTACACAATCATCCACATGGTCATCCACAAATTCTGTCTGGAACAGAGAGTCACTACAAGATTGATCATCATCATCATCATCATTAAATAATCTTTGGCATTCTAGAATTCTCAATCTTTGTTCCAAACTAGGTGGTGTGTGTTTGTAATACTTCTCATATATAGTTTGATGTGATTCTTCACTTACCATTTGTGGAGTAAAAACTCCATACCGTTGCCTATGCATATATTTACCAAGAGTCATCTCTGATGAAGTTGCCTGATAATTTGAATTTCTACGCATATATTCCGCCAACGTCATCGTAGGTGACGTCTCCTCAGAAGAATTCATCATCCTTAAAAAGTCCCTGAAAAGAAATACAAAAAGAAACGCATATAAAGGAAGAAAAAAATTCTAAAAAAAATGTACAAAATAAAAATAAACCTAAAAAATTAATCTAAAAACAAGTCTGCGTCGGCGGCGCTAAAAATGATAAGAATTTTTTATTTGTTGTTGTTGTAAATAGGTTGTCGTTCAATCGGACATTGTTGAGATTAAATTTAAAGGTTTAAAGAAAATAATAAACAAAAGCGAGAGTTACTGGGTCTAGGATTCCACCGAATTCATATCAATAGGTTCAATTATTTATTCTTCAGCAGTTATAGCTCAATAAATAAAACAACACCGACTCTTATTTTTGCCAAGGTAGATTCTCCAAATATTAGTTATATATCGTAAGCATAGGACATCAAACATCTAAGCAAGCATGACCCGTCTAATAAAATGATAACTAATTTTTTCAAATAATGATTCTATTTTAATTAGTGCATAAGTCATATAAAAAATAAAATAAATCCACTCATGTATGAAGTTCGGCTTCCTCCGTCAACCCAGTGTGGGGGTTTAACTCCTAATATTGTAGACACGCTCAAAATTCATTTTTATTACTCAAAAGTGCTTACAAGAGGTGAAATTTTTTTTTGAGTTTCGCAACGTTGTAAAGCCGTTACAATGACTGTTTAGAAAACAATTGTTTTGTTCTGTCGTAGAAAACTGTCGTTCATGGAAGAAACAGTGACAGTTCTAAACAACAGACTACAAGTGTAGTCTGTTCTTCTTCTTTTCTGCAGCAGCATAAAAATCTGCTCTGCAATCCTTTGTTCTTCACCCCCAACTCTCGATATCATCTATGACGTCCCAATAATCAATTTATACCCAACAGTCTCGACAATAACTCCCCAAATATCTTCCAAATCTTCGTAATCAATTTCCTTCTTTTCCCGGGAATTATTTTTTCTTTTATCTTCATCACGCGTTTTCAAACATCCCACATACTCGAACACGTTGAATCCTTATCTCAGTTGATGTTAGGCATGCATCAGTCGCACGTAATAACTAAAATTCCCAATAATATTTTATTCTCCTTGTTTTGTCGTGGAAATAAATAGAAACCTTACCTACGTGTCTTCTGTTGATCCAAACTCTTGCCAAACTCTTCTAAAAGATAAATGAGATATGCAGAGAGACATTCTCCATCCTACTGGCCACGTAATTTCCAAATTGAAACAGAAAATCTCGAGAAGATATTGTTCAATAACAACCAAAAATAATCTTTTTTATTTTTTATTTTTTATTACCCCACAAACACGTCATTATTCCTGTTTATTGGGTGGAAACATAATCGCAACAAAAATTCCCTTGAAAATCTCCAAAAATTCTCCCAAACACTCGTGAAACTTTCCTCCCTGGATTGTCGAGTCAATATGGGAATTGCTCATTTTTATCGAAACCAAACACATTACCATACCTGTTTTGTTGAAACGGGATGATACCAATAAAAACACACGAGAAAATCTCGTGAAATCACCACCAAATCACTTCCAGAAACCTACGCCTTTAACATCCATTTTCCCGCCAAAATTATTTTTCATGTTTTGCTTCAAATCGATCACTATAGGCAAATTCGATCCATTTCAAAAACCTTACCAAGCCTGTTTAACCAAAAGGAAGATACCCATTCAATTTGAGCCATTAAGTTTCACTCCAACACCTCCAAAAGCCAAACCCTAATTCTGCCACATTTTTCCCCCCAAAATTCAGTTTTGAAATGTTGAAGATGAAGTGCCCCTAACCAAAACGTGGACGCCTTTAACATATGGGGTACCCTGGGTTGTGAATAGCAGGTGGATGGCCCTTATCAACTGAGTTCCCCTTAGTAATTAAGGTGTCCCTTAACTAATATTGAGAGTCCGAATAACATGTGTCCTCCGGGGTACAAAAACCACTTTTCGAGCAACTTTCTCCATAAGAGCTTATTTCACAAAAACACCTACAAACAAGTTTATTAGTGATAAAATGAGTCTCAGCTAATGTATTTATGGGTGAAAATGCGTCACACTTTCGTGCTCATTATCACCTAGTAGAGACAAATAAGAGAAAACAAGAGTAATAATACGAAAATATGCAAGAATAATAGCTTAAACAAGTATGAAATGAACACTAAAATCATATGAACTATGCACTTATCAATAATGTTCATGAATTGATTCGAGTGAATCAAAATCGACTTTGCTTCGATTGTTTCTTATATAATTTTATGAGATCTAAGCAATTGAACAACTCTCTAACTAGTTCATTTGAGTCATTTGAACTAGTTATGGTAAAGATGAATAACGTTGATATGAAAGTGCTCATATGGCTAACCATTGGTTAACTATTGTTGAACAGACTAAGTGTACACGTTTAGGTACGGTTACTCAAACCTAAATGAAGGTACATTTCATTTGTGTATAACAAGCTAAGTTCGATCTAACGGTTGAAAGATATTAGATTGAATCTAATTAGGTTTTCATCTAACGGTGAATATTGAATGCTTTGTTAACAAGGTAACTTAGATTGCAAACCCTGATTTGAAATCTATATGAATAAGAACTCTAGCATCTGGGAAACCTAATCCCCACACCTCATGTGTGATACTAGTTGTATAAGCTAGAGTCAATTCTCCTTTAACCTTAGGTTTTTCACGAAAACCTGTAGGTTAACGACTTAAATACTTCATTGGGATTGTGAAGCCAGACCCCAACTATTTTTTCTGTAGTTGCGTGATCTGATCTTGCTGTTTTTTTATGTTGATTGAGTACAATCGTAATATTGGCTTGAGATTTATATCTCCGGTAGGCAAGATTAAAAAATAGTCACAAACACCTTCATCTCATCGTTTGTGATTCCACAATATCTTGTTTCGTTAATCGATTAAGATTATTGTGAGGTGATTGATAATACTCTGCCAATTGATAATATCTTGTTTCCTTCCCACCATTCGACGTGTTGCAAGATTTCTCTCTTCGTTCCTACCTGCACACATGTGTGACCCATAAAAAAGCCGTCCTTTTTAGTGCAATTTCATAAAACCCTTTTTGGTGAGGCATAAGTCGAGGCGAAATGCTTATTGATCGTTTCTCAAACACGCGTTCTCTCATTATGGTGTGGTTATTTCTCACTCAACATTTAAGAATAAGAATATGTTCTTTAGTATTTCTAAATTCTTATTACTAGCATGCAGAAAATCTATGTCCTCATAACTCTTTGGATGCTTGGGACGCTGGAACGCTTTGAAGTTGTAAATTTCAGTTTAATTTGCTCGAGGACTAGCAAAGTCTAAGTGTGAGGGAATTTGATAGGTGTAGAATACACCGTACTTACTATCTATAGAGTTTAAGCTTTCTTTGCTATTTTTCTTGTAAATTATGTATTTTACGAGTGTTTTTGAGTTATTAGGTACTTTGGAGTCGCACGGAGGAAAAGAGAAAGAAATCACCCGATTTGAGAAAAAAGGCAAAATTGTTATTTCACGGACGAACACTATATGGAGCCCAGTCAAGGATTAAGGGGAAACTCTAATTGGAGAAGTGCTAAAGACAGCCAGCAAAGGTTAGGGGACTTCTAGATGGGTATCCCTTATCAGGGTGACCAGACATCGTATATAACCTACTTTATATAACCCTAAATTGAGAATTTATTTCTCAATCATTTCCATTTCTATTTGCTGAAAGTGAGAAACAAAAGAAGCAGCTGCTGCTTACGAAACTGAGAGATGAGATGATGCCATTAATGGAAGCTCGAGATGATTTTCCGTCAAATCGGGAAACTAAGAGATGAAATTAGAATTAGGGTTTTGCTGTGAGAAAGGGGATCTGGTAAATTTGTGCTATTAACGCTGAAGATGGTGGAAGATTGAATCAGAGTTGGGTTTGGTGCTGTTTGAGAAGATGAAACGGGTTGAATTTGTAAACAGATGGAGGTCAAGACAAGGTGGTGTTATGTTGGTTCTTGAATTCGACCAAAGAAATAGAATATGGAGCTGATGATTGAAATAACAATGAAGAATCTAGGGTTTTGTTGGAATTGAGTTCTAAATAGAGCATAATTATGTTTCTGTTCAATTGGCAGAGTGGGTATGAACTAGATTTGCTTTTGGATATGAAATTGTGGTCGAAATCAGTGAAAACTGACGCTGCTGCTGATTTAAGAGATGGAGAAGAACAAGATAGTGGTGGTGATGTTCATGGATTGGTATGGTGATTAGGCTATGATTCAGAAGTGAAGTTGCAGAGATGTTTGTGTCGATTACAGGCAGTGAATGAAATGCTGCAAATGATACTATAGATGTATGCCTAGGATTGTTACAGGGAGAAGGAAATGGCCTGAAATTATGACCGGAATGTCCTGAAATGGAGGAAACTCTGTCGGATTTTCTACCTCGGCGAGTTAAATCAGATTCAGATGACCGATCCAGTCCTATAACTCAACTGAGTAAGATCCAGTAAGACCGAGTCAAATATCTAACTCGGCTGATTCACTCTTTTTGCCTTGACCACTGACTAGCTTGACCAGTTTGACCGTTATTATTGATGGCACCGTGACGGAATATTACGTCGACAGAGAAGTATATTCAGTGACCGGAAGGGAGCTTCCTGGTCGGATTCCGGTGATGAGAAATGGAATTCCGGCGAATCAAAATTACAGAATTTTATGTCAACTTCTCTCATGGGTGTGAAGACTTAGATTTGGAAGTTGGATGAAAACTTGGAAGATTTGGAGAATCGGACTTGAAATTGGAATTAGGCTCAAATTGGGAAAGTGGCGTTATTTTGAGAAAGGGATTCTTTTCCTACAAGGATTGGAAAGCATTGAAGCCTATAAATAAAGGAGTTCTCTACAACTTTTCACACACATCTACTTTTGGAGAAGGAGTTAAAGTGCACAAGGATTGGAGGAAGGAGCAACCATCATCTTTTCAATAAGTTTTTCTTTCTTATTTATTTATTATTATTATTGTGTGAACTCCAAACTATGAGTAGCTAATTTTCTTATTGATTGAGGATGAATTCCTAGTTATTAACATATGATTTGAGTTTTGTTTCATTTATATCTTGACGTTTTTCATATGATTATCGTTTGTTTTTACTAATATTAATGTTTTTGATTGATTGATAAGTTATTTAGAGTGCACGCTAAATTTATTTGTTAATTTGATCTAAAGCTAGTGAAAGTTAGGGAATACGTAATAGTTTCTTGACTCTCTACACAAGTAGAAAACACAAGACCTTGCGGAGGGATTCCGTGGAGAAATTGTGTGTGAAAACAACGCTATAAAGTGGACCAAGCGAACCGAGTCTAACTACTAGTACTAAGCCTAAATTCATAAATCTTAATGCATTCGGAGAATTACATCTTGTAAGCGAACCTCAAGGTGGTTCTTTTGAATAGAATCTGATAACTAAGCGAACTTGTTACTCAGTGAAATAAGGAATTTTGGGGTTAGCTAAGCGAACTTGCTATCCTACGGTTGGTGATAATCTGTGATTAATAAATAGTGGAAAAGAACATAACTTGAATCATTATTTTGCAACGAAGAAGGATTCCTTGATCTAACTTCTCTTATTAATTTCAACTTACACTTTTGATTGCTTTATTTACTTTCTTTTGCTTTTAAAATCTAAAACCAAACCCCTTTCCCCCCCTTGTGACAATTTTACAACTAAAAATCTCTTGCTCCTCGTGGGAATGAACTTGACTACCCTATATTACTTGTTAATTAGGTAGCAAAATATTAATTAATTTTTTGTGGTTACGACACGTATCATGCCCTGAATGGTACGAAATTCAACAAAGTCTGCAGAATTCTAGACCACCCTCTCCCTATTTATGCTACTCCAACCAACCTATCAACTAAAAAACCCACCCCAAACACTCAAATTCATTCTCCAAACATCCAACAACAGAAAGTTCAACTATCTGGAAAAGCCTTAATGAAGCATGCTAAAAAGTTGGAACTGTAAAATGTTGTGGCCAACTTAGCACCTTCATCTTCTTCTAATCCTATCACTTTTGGAGCTCAAACTTCCCTCCCTAGCAAAAATGTTATTGATCAACATCCTGATATCTTGGCTTGTCGGATTAGGAACAAGAGATTGCATTTTACTAATAAAATTAGTGGCACCTACAAGAAGAAACTGCCAAACATGAAAATTGCTGCTAGATTCATCACCCATCAAAATCTGGACAACTCTACCCAAAATTTTGATACTATCAGCTTCCATGTTTCCCTCCACCACAACCAATCCCTTTTCACTCCCTACCCACTTTAGATCAAATAAAGACAAAATGGATGCTGAAATAGCTAAAAAGAAAAAAGAAAACTAGAAGGCAAAGAAAAAAGTCCACAGTTTCAAAGAGATTGTTGTCCACACCTCTAAACCCAAAAGGGAAAAAATCTATGAAAACAATTTTAAAGAGATTATTGTCGGTACCTTGGAAAACTCCTCCACTACAAATCTGGTAAGTCTCCTCATCTTGAATCTCTCCCAACCCAATGAAGTTTTTTATACCTTACATACTGCTACTTGGAACTTTACATGTTACATGCATACTACTAAAATCTGCGACTTACTTTCTAGAAAAATTATTTTTAAATACCCTTTGGTCTCATATTTCTGGAAATTTGTCACATATTTTGCATGGAATAATCAAGGTCTTGGAACAAGATATACTAAGAGATACCTAAATGATATGCTAAACAAATTGAATCCTGATATTGTTTTTTTGTCTAAGACAAAAAAAAGAAGGAAAATCTTAAGAAAGTCATGCAGGATATCAATGTCCAGAACTATTGGTTTTGTTGAACCAGGGGGAGCTAGTGGAACTGCTGGAGGACTAGTATTAATTTGGAAAAGCACCATATATGTTGAAATCATTGATTTATCCCTAAACCACAGCCGTGTTATAATTACCACAGCTCTTAGTCCCCCTTGGATTTTTACTGGCTATTATGGTAGCCCTTATGAGTTGGAGAAAAAAAATGGAGTCCTGAAGAATGTTGGAAAACACTGCTCTAAATAATCATCTACCTTGGATGATTATTGGAGATTTCAACTTTCTTCTCCATGATTCTGAGAAATATAGTGTTAACCCAATTGATACTATTGAATCAACTTGTTTTCAACACAAAATTTTATAGTTGGATTTGGTGGATATTGGTTTCACATGCTTCCCTTTTCAAATCGGTTGTTTTGGTGTCGTGAGGGGCCTTGTAACTGATAGTTAGTTGATATTATTCCCTAATACCACCATATCTAATATGCTGGAAATAAGGTCAGACCACCACCCTATCTTTTTCAATTCTAATCCTCATTGGAAGAGTGGAAGAATTCCTTTCAAGTTTTTTGGGCCTTGGCTAAACCATGAGGATTGTAAGAAAATAGTAGTTGAATGCTGGAACAAGGATTTGACTGGTTCTATTACTTTCCTCATAGCTAGAAAACTTAAAGATATCAAACTTCAAGTGAGAATTTGGAACAAGGAGGTTTATGGTAATATCAAAACTAATATGGAAGACTGCAAAAATTACATTGATTAGCTCCACAAAAACTACTTCATAAGTGATATAGGATATGTCCTCAAAATGGCTAGAAGGCTGGATATTGAAGAATACTTCTGGAAGACTAAGAACATAGACCAAATTATACAGTTAGGGGACATGAACACTGACTATTTCCATAGAGCCACTAAAATCATAATAAGGAGGAATAAAATAGATATTATCCAAAATAAAGAATGGGAATGGATATTTGAATATCATGAGGTAATTGCTTGCTTCACCAACCAGTTCTCCAAAATGGCTACTGCTGATCCCATTATCATAAACCCTAAAATCATAAGCCTTATACCAACTACCATCACCCACCATGACAATACCTTCATAAATAGAAGCCCAGATACGGTTGAAATAAAGAACATTGTCTTTAGTATGGCATGTGATAAAGCTCCAGGACCTGATGGTTTCTCATCAAATTTCTTCCAAGCCAATTAGGATATTTTGGGTACTGACATAGTTAGGATGGTTCAACATTTCTTCTCTTCTGGTCACATGCTCAAAGAAATGAACTCCACTTTCATTTCTCTCATTCCCAAAATTGACACCCCTTCTTCTCCTAGCCATTTCATACCCATTAGTCTTTGCAATACAACCTATAAGATTATATCCAAACTTATTGCTCAGAGAATGAAACTTTACCTTAACAAGATCATCTCCACTTACCAATCTTCTTTTATACCTAGTAGACAAATTTCTGACAATATTGCTATAGCTCATGAGATACTAACATTCCATGCGGTCTAAAAGAGGCAAGAAAATAGAAAATGGTAGTACGGGTATTAAAATTGACATGGCTAAAGCTTTTGACAGGGTGGACTGGAATACTTGGGTCAGTGATAAAATAAATGTGCGTTAAATCAAATAGGGCAAGTAAATCAACGATCATCGTATATCCCTAAACTGAATGGGCTAAATCTCTTAAACCTATAAGAAGAATAGTTGTTCCTCCTCCTTCATCTATAAACCCTAACCCTAAAAAAGCAGCAGCAGCCAACAGATCCATATCTCTCTGATGTCCATCTTCATGTTGATGATCCATCATCAATTGAAATAGAAACGCTAAATCATGTCCATTAACAACATAACTCGTACTCATCGCAATGATTTTTCCTCTCTAGAAACTCATACAAGAAACAGAGTAATATTTGAGGATGAAAAACCAAACTTTGCTAAGTTTAAATAGAAGATTACAAGCTTTACAAGGATAAGATGTACCAATTGGGGGAGTATGTATGATCCATAGATTTTGCTGTATTTTGGTATTACTGGGATTCAAACACAGTTTTTTCAGGTGAAACAATGTTTTTTCAAGCTTCCATCCAGGAATAAAATACTCATATGTTGTGATGGTGCATCTAAAGGGAATCCAGGGAATGCTAGTTTTGGGTTTATGGCAAGGGATGAAATTGGTGGGTGTGTGGGTGCAGCATATGGAGCTTGGGGATAGAAAAAAATTATCTAGCTGAGGTGATGGCATTGGTGATTGCAGGTGAGTGGGCAATCAGAAAAAGGTATGTGGAGGTATGATTTAGTCTGGACTCTAAGGCAGTGTTGAAGGCCTTTAGTAATAATAAAGTACCATGGATAGTAGAATCCAGATGGAAGAACACTAAAAGTAATATTAGTAACATTTCATTCAGATCCTCTTACAGGGAGATAAACTTTTCAGCACATATGATGACTAAGAATTGAGTACTTCTTGCAAGAGGAACAATGTTGTTCTATGAAGAAAAACATGGATGCTTGGGAGGATTGGAGAAGATGGAGTGTATTTTAGATTTAGTTCTTGAATGCGTAGCCATAATGAAGAAAATTGGTTTTAATCCTCACTGGTGTGGTTTAATTCACCAGTGTATTTCTACTACCACCTCTGCAGTTCTAGTAAATGGTTAATCTGATAAGGTTTTCAATCCATCTAGAGGCTTAAGGCAAGGTGATCCTCTGTCACCTTATATTTTCCTCTTCTACATGGAAGCTCTCTCAAGAACTCTATCCTAAGCTGAGGATATGTGGCTAATCATTGGCATAAAAATCTACAAGAATGCCCCATCTATCAACCACCTCTTGTTTGCTGATAATTGCATGGTTTTCTGCAAAGCCAACAAGACTGAAAGCCAAAACCTAATGGATATCATCCAAATATTCAGTGTAACCTCGAGCCAGCTAATTAACTTCAATAAGTCTGGTGTTTTCTTCAGTAACAACATTGATCCAACTCTAAGCACCCCTATCAGCAACAACATGGGAGTCCAAGTTCTTCAACTTCATGACAAATACCTTGGTTCTCACCTGTTTACTCATAGAAGCAAAATTATTTCCTTCAGACCTGGAGTGGACAAAATGAAACAAAGATTGATCAGCTAGAAAAATATCCCCTTGAATCCTGCTGGTAGACATGTCCTCATAAGCTCTGTCACCTCCCCTACCAATATTTACCAAATGAACTACTTCAAACTGCCAAAGCAAACCTATCAAGATCTCAACAAACTGCAAATAGAATTTTTCTGGGGAAAAAGTTTGGGAAACCCAACAGGTTACTATCCAAAAGCCTGGACAGCTGTCTGCAAGCCCAAGGACTTGGGAGGTTTGGATTTCAAGAATATGGAGTTATTCAACAGTTCCATGATAACAAAAATTAGCTGGAGATTGGAAAAGGACAAGGACTCTCTCTGGTATCAACTTATGGATGCTAAGTATCTCATTGGTAGAAATGTTCTCAATATGGACACTAAAACCAAAGATGGAGACTCTTGGATATGGAAAGGTATCCTAGAAGGCATAAATAATATTCAGCACCATAGTTCCTGGAGAATTGGCAATGTAAAAAAGATTAAAATAGGTTATGGGAGGACATCTGGATTCCCTCAATCTCTTCTCTAATTCCTAAACCTTATGCTTTCCCTGAAGAGATCAATTTGGTTGAGCATCTCATCTACCATCTGGTGATTGGAACACAAACCTCATTACCACTTGGTTTACTATTGGCATTGCTGAAGTAATCCACAAAATTTTTACTCATCCTGATAATGAAGATACAATTGTGTAGAATCTCACTGATTCAGGAAATTTCACAGTAAAATCCCTCTACAAAGGTAAAATGGACCATTTTTACAGGCAATTAGAAGACTCTGTGGAAAATGGACATTGCTCCAATTATCCAAAAAAAAAAAATGGAAATGTGCTCATGGGATTCTCCCTACAAATGCTAAAATTGCGAGCATTGCACTATATTGATCCCATATGCAAGTTATGCAACTGTGGGGAAGAAACTATGACACATATGTTTCTAAATTGTCCTGCTACTACTTCTGTGTGGAAATTACTCCCTGACACCTCTCATGGAAAGTTTGATTGCAGTACAAACTTCATGGACTGGTTAAACACTTGGTTTACCTCTGAAACACCTAGTAAGAACAGCAGAATCTATGCTATTGTTTACTGGTTCATTTGGAAGGCTAAATGTGACTTTATCTTCAGGCACATCAATCCTAATGCCAGAAATACTACTATCAGCATCCAACAACACTTATGTAACTACAATAGAGTGCATAATCTGACACATCATATTCTCAGTCAGAATCATCATTCTCATAATAGTAGCACTGTTATATCTGATGATGCCAACTACTCCTTTGATATTGATCAAAGAGGAGATTATGGAATCCAAATACAAATCTATACTTTGCAAGATCCTGAAACTTTATATTACTTCACTGCACTTACTGCTAAAGATTTTGCAGGAAACACCATTGGGACTAGAGGATATCCATGACACAATGGAGAATGGGGGGGCAACATGAGGAGCTGATCTAGCTTTTGAATGGGTCAAAGGAATGCAGCATATCAATGTAGAAATCCAAGCTGAATCCAGGGAAATTCTAGATCGTTTCAAGATGTTATATCACAATGTTGTTCAAGGAAGATATCATCTAAGTTTACCATGAAACTTTTAGAAGTCAAATGAGTGGTGAAATAGATATTCAACAGCAGCTTATTTCTTTTGTTTTGGTTGGTCTTACTTCGATTCACAGACTTCATAACTTAAGTTCTTTTCAGTTAGGCTCCTGCTACTGTGAATAGAAACAATCACCAGCAAAAATAATAAGTGACTGATTGTTCAAGGAAGATATCATCTAAGTTTACCATGAAACTTTTAGAAGTCAAACAAGTGCTGAAATAGATATTCAACAGCAGCTTATTTCTTTTGTTTTGATTGGTCTTACTTCGATTCACAGACTTCATAACTTAAGTTCTTTTCAGTTAGGCTCCTGCTACTGTGAATAGAAACAATCACCAGCAAAAATAATAAGTGACTGATTGTAGGGCTTCCACACTTTGTATGCCTTTGAGATGAACCTTTGTCCATTTCTAATTGTAATAACCTTGAGAATTCAAACTAATAGAAGAGAGAAAGGGAGAGAGGATCCCAATATCTAATATTTTTCAGCTAAGGATATGTTCCACTTTAGCCTGTCAATAACTGTGGACATGTCTAGTTTTAACCTTTAAGCCAACAGGGGATTTCTCAATTTAGTTTAATTAATCAATTAAACTTGGACAAATATTACCAGTTCATAAATCCATTACAATACTTAATTAGGAACTACATGAAAACTCCAATAGGTGACCCTCAATGAGACGAAGAAGTTCTGAGCTTGTAAAATTTAGATGTCTTCTTCAGCTTCCAAGTACTGTTGGAGAACCCGAGTGCAGCCACTCATTGGTTGATCAGCCATGAATCCCATGTTGTTAGCATATCGTATAGTCGAGGCAACACCGTTGTTGCTGGTGAGGATCACGACTGACCTATCACGTCCTGGTGCAAACTTAGCACAGCCTGCATCTGGGCTGCTAACTAGTGAGGCTTCACATAGATGATCACCATGGTCGTAAGCAACCGTGATTTCATATGATCCAGTCGAGTCTGTTACTCCATTTGCAGTGTAATGCACCTGCATTGTTATCATGTCTCTGCATTCCAACATCACATTGGCACCTACACACATATAGATCCGAATTTAGTTTTAGAAATACTGCTACATTAGTTGAATACCTAACAATTGTGAAGAAACTCTCAACTTTCAAGCACAAAATTCATGAAGTGGACAATATCATCTCTCTAACATCATCAAGGCATGCTGAGACAAAACCTCACGACCTAGCTCAACTATGACACCACCATTGGTTTATTTGGGTTCCAAAATGCGATTTCATATTTCATTGGGCATACCCATAGTTCACAACAATAGTCTGAATCTAAGGTTCGACCATAGTAACCACTAACAAGAATAAAGCAGCCTGATGAACAGGGCAGATCAAGGATATTTATATACATAATCCTAGAAATAATTCTTGTACACCAGAGAATATGATTAAAATATACTAACACACATAGGATTTCTAATCTACTCAATTAATGCTTAACAAATACTAATAATTAAAACAAAAACATCAGTCAACCGGATCTATTAGAAGGAAAAAAAAAAACCCAGATTTTATTTTTCTAGATACAACAGAAATGGGTGCACCAGAGAGAAAGGAAAAATATAAGAAAACCCTAACTTATTTTTCTTGAAAAGATCCATTAAATCATCAAATGTAAGTGTTAAAACGATTACCTGCGATGAAAGTGGTAGCAGTGGTTTCGAATCCAGCTCTGCAAGTATCATAGTAAACCTTACCACAGACAGTGAGAGGTGTTTTAACGGGTCTAGCAGTGGCACTAACAAGAGCATGAAGAACACAAATGGCGAACAACACAAGAAATTTCACAGCAGAAGAAGCCTTTTTTTTTTGTTTTGGAAGTCTACTCAACAAATTACCCACAGTCCCTGAGAAGAGTGTGAGACTGATAATTTTTGTGTTGTAGCAAAGTAGGTATATTTAAGGGGATGTTTGGTAACCATTATTTTAATGAATTATCACTTTATAATCCATTATGCAGATTATAATGGATTCTATATGCGTTTGGTAATCATTATAATAATTGATTATTTTAATTATAATTGAAAAAATATATTATTTTCATAAACATGAAAAAGTTGTTTATGAAAATTTATTATAATCAATTATTTTTTCTAAAAAACTCAAATTGAATTTTTTCATCTTATTTTTTCTAAACTATCAAGAGAGAGACAACAAAACAACATAGGATTTAAAAAATATCATAGATCATTATTTTTTCCTCTCCCTTTTGAGATCATCATTCTAAGATAATCAATTATTTAAAAAAAATGTTTGGAAAAATTTATTTTGAAAATGATTATATCAAAATCATTTATCAATTTATGATTATTTGTAATCATAAATGGATAATCATAAATTTTACCAAACAAGGCCTAAGTGAGCAGCTGTATCCTAGGGGTGAGCATTTTATCCGTCATCCGCGGATTTAACCAGGACCAACCGTACTTGTGCGGATGGATGCCCAGACCGTTCGCTAATGGATTGGACGCGGATGAGATTTTTGAAATCCGACGAATTATGGATTGGATCCGGATGCAATCTTGAAAATCCGTTGGACATCCATACCCGTTAGATTAAAGATATTTATATAATTTTTAGAAAATATATGGATAGTTTTGAAATTTTTATAATGTTTGCTTGGAGTGTTGTCTGCAACACTTCTATATTTATATACATATATAAAATGTGTAGGTTCTATAAGAAGTCATCTATATTGGTTTTAGTTTTTCATTATAAATTTTAACTAACACGAGTCCATTGGATTATCCGCACCCAATCCATTCATCCGTGCATCCATTGGATGCAAATTTGTTGGATGTAGATTGGATGCGGATGCCAAATTTGAAATCCGTAAAGAATTGGATTGGATGCGGGTGAGGTGAAAATCGATCTATACCGGGCCATGCTCACCCCTAGCAGTATATATCTATGTAACTTATTCACGGAAGTTGAATGTTTTGTCGGTCGGTGTCCACAATCCACATGGGCTTCTTGTGGTTGTGGGGTAGTGACAAAAATTTGATGCAATTTTAACTTTTAAAAAATATAAGCAACGCCCGTGACCGTGAGTTTGTGTGTACTGTGTCCATGTTTAATGTGCATGTGTACCAAACCAACATCTAAGGGCAGTTCCTTTGGTATCACCAAAAAAAAAATCGTTTGTCAATCCAGCTGGATGGACAAACCCGTTTCTCCACTATGAAAATTTCAGTTGGCGTTCAATAATTAAACGCGCGATCGAAGAATTCACGCCAACTACTGCTCTTCAAGCATCACCAGTACAAGTCTATATATATTACTCCATCCGTCTCACTATTAGATGACCTAGTTCAAGTTTGCACAATTTTTAAGGCAATGAGTGGAAGGGAGTATTTTTAAGTATCTTTTACAATTGTACCCTTATGGATAATAACTTGTAAAATTTAGAAATGATTTATCTCTCAAATTATACCATGGATTTTCGTAAACTTTGTATCATTGAAAAGCATTTTAAAACATCTACGTAACGAATATAAACATGTATATCAAATTATACATATTTCTTATACTACCAATAATCAATCACAAGGATACTTTTAAAAATATTTCATTGTTTAATGAAATGAAATAGGTCAACAAATAGTGTGACAAAATTTTAAACTAAGCAGGTCATCTACTAGTGGGACGGAGGGAGTATAATAATAATATGTATAAAAATAAATATAAAATATAAAATATATTAATATGTTATAGAATAAAATAATATGAATGTAAAAGTAAGCGTCAGTTAATAATTTGGAATATAATAAAATAATGTGTGAATGAGAGATAAGATAACCAAATACATGAAAAGTGATAAGAAGTAGCGGTTGGCGTTTCTTTGTTCAACGCGGGCGTGAAAACTTGATACGCGCGAATTTGAAACAAACGCCGTCGTTCGTAGCAAGGACACCCATCTTTACCATAGACGCGTGCTGATATTCCGACTCAATGTTTAAAGCATTAGATTTGTTGATTTGACCATCTATTCTTCATGTTTGTTCATTCCATAGTGGGAGCAAAATGAACAAATTCTAAGTTTTTTCATTCTATAGGAAGTGCTCTAAGCTGTAGCAGTGAATTCCTTAACGGAAAATGCTTCGTCTGCACCTGATTTTTACACCAAAATTGTTTGGTATTGATGTTTAGTTTGTTACGTATGCTTATTGATCGTTTCTAGTGTAACATGCATGGTGCATCCGTTAGTTGAATACAATGTAAGCTGTTTAAAACTAAACACAACACCAGGGGCGCATGCAAACTTGGTAGTAAGTTCGACAAAATGGGAGGATATTTCAATCAGTTTCGCTTTTTTGAATAGGCCTGCGTTAGATGAACTTTCGCTTCTAAGGTAAGCAAATAAAGAAATGATGATGCAGACCTTGAACAAAAAGAAGAATAGCAAACACCACCAACGTACAATGCATATACAAAGCGACTCCGCAAATCAAAAATATAAAGCATAGTTTGGATAAGTTAGTCAAGATAAAGAAATGTCCAGATTTATCTAGGAAGGAGATAAATCAATGGCCGTAGTTTGTTTAACTTAAAAACATTAATGTTTTATTAATTAGTGTCTCATTAATTGATCATAATAAATAATTCATTAAATTTTCATTAAATGTTCTCTTAATTGATCTAATATATATGTATTCCAATTAATAAATAATTTTAATAAAAATTATATTAATAGAAATTAGAGGCGGTAGTGTAAGAAGTAATGGCTGGTAGAAGTGGTGACGGGTGACAGTGAGTGGTGGTGGTGGAAGAAATAGTGGTGATGGGTGGTTTATGGTAGTGTGTGTTGGTGAGTAGTCGTGGACAATATTAGTTCTGTATATTTAAAACATGGGTAACATTGTATTGTAAAAGATGTAGTTGGTTGTTTTTAATAACATTGATATAAACAAATACCATATTTTGAGGATGATATCATGTTATTTAGGAAAAAATAATCATAATTGCCGGATCACCTAAACGATATCCCTGTTACCTTTAGTACCCAATTGTATAAATCATGGTTCTAAATGTTAAAAGAAAATTGATCGCAATACAAAAGAGAATATAACAATAAAAAAAATATAATGAAGTAAATTAATTAACGATCTAGGTTTGTTCAATTAAAACTTTATACATGGTGTTTGTAATTCAAAATTATAAGTATGAACAATGGCAAAATGGAGGTGGGTGGCGGTTATGGTGGTGAAATAAATAGTATCATATGGTGGCGGCGGTTGGAGAGTAGTAATAGACTATGTTCCATGTTCTCTCAATCTTCTTCCACCAAAACGTACATCTTTGACCAATTAAATTACTTCGGGGTAATAATATTTGAGAAAACCATTTCTTTTGACATCGCCACATGTATGAATTTTTGGGGTTTCCATCATTTTCTTGAATTTCGTTTATTGTATCAAGAATATAAAGCATAGCATGGACAACTTAGCCTAGATAAAGAGCGGTCAGGATGCATTTTGGGGAAAGCTAAATCCATAGTTGTGGTTTGCTTTAATTAAAATTAATCATTATGAGTGTTTTATTAATAAGTGTCTCATTAATCACTCATATTGAATAATTTATTAAATTTTCATCATTGAATGTCCTCTTAATTAATCTAATAAATTTGTATTTTTACATTGATAAATAATTCTAATAAAAATTATGTCAACGTAAATTAGTGGTTAGTAGTGGAAGAAGTAGTGGTGGTAGAGGCGATAATATCAGTGGTGGTGGAAAAAATAATGTTGATGGGTGGTGATGTTGGTGAATAGTCGTGGACATTATTAGTTGTGTATATTTACAACACATGCAACATTGTATCATGAAACATGTAGTTGGTCATCGCGATTGAAAAAAACTTATATCATATTTTGAGGATGAGACCATACCATTTAGAAAATGGAAACATTGTTAATCTATAATATAAAACGGCATAGGTTTTTGAGCCTTGGACGGTCGGATAATATTTTGAGAGATAAACGTTACATCCAACCACCCCAGTCTCATCCTAGCAAAAGACATCTAGCGACTGTGGTGTTTGCACTACACCAAAACCAGGATTTTCTCACAGTGTAACCTGTCACAGTTTATTTTTCAGTCACTGATACACCTGTGTTAAGTCGTGCAACAATTATAATTGTTGCTAAATTTTGTAATCGTGATAATGTATCTGAATATTTAACTTTTTTACTAGTCACAATTATATTTGTTGATAATTATCCAGACAATCACAATTATAATCTGAAATGATGTTTCCACCCAAAAATTCCACCACATCTAAAACAACCCCGAATTAATCACTCTTATAATTTTAGTTGTCAGCTGTCACTACTTTCGCAACAGTTATACAAATAACAATTTTATTTAATTTCTAAATATCAAAATTTATTTATTTTTTAATTTTTAATTTTCTTAATATTAGAAAAAAGGATCAAGACCAGGTCAACAAGTCATGACTTTGTAAGACATTTGACTTGGACAAATACCAACCTTTTCTCTCGATTTTCTCGACAAAACCACAACAAAAATATCTGCTTCTTCCGAAGACTGTGAAAATGACCAAACTACCCTTATCGGAATAAGTGCAATAAAAAATTTGAAGATTGTGAAAATGACCATATTACCCTTATTGGACATAAGTGCAATAAATATTACGGACTGTGAAAATGACCAGAATACCCTTATTGAAAATCAGTAAAGTAAATATTGTGATTGTGAAAATGACCATATTACCCTTATTGGAAAAAAGTGCAATAAATATTATGGAGACTGTGAAAATGACCAGACTACCCTTATCGAAAATAAGTAAAAGTAAATACTAGGGGTGGGACTTGGGTTGGGTCAACCCACCCAATCCATGCTCAACCCGAACGTTGGGTGGACATGGGCAACGTATTTCAAAACCTTGGGCAAGCTTCGGCATAAATTTTATGAACCCGAGTTAAATTTGGGCAAGCATGGGCACAAATATTTCTAACCCAAACAACCCGCCCAACCCGAAGAACTATATATGACATTTTTTATAATTAGTATATCATCTATTTAGAGAAATTTTAGATATACTCTTCAAATCTATTAATGAAAATATAAATTATATATATCTCATTAATCATTTGATATGAAAAGAGTTTATATTATTGTAAATAATCTTTAGTTATTTGGAAATTTAAAATAAATGGAGCAATTAAATCTTATTATTACTAAATTTATTATTATCACATTAACAAACTTGTATGTCTAGTGGAACTTGGGCCAACCCGAGGAACCCGGGGAACCCGAGGAACATAACTTGGGCGGACTTGGGCAACACCTCAATGGGTTCCACGGGTTCGATGGGCAATCTGGTCAAAGAATTCCTAGCTCGGGTTTGCCTCATCCAAACCTTCTAACCCGCCCAACCAACCCAAGTCCCACCCCTAGTAAATACTTTGAAAATGACCATATTACCCTTATTGAAAAAAAGTGCAATAAATACTATGGAGACTGTGAAAATGACCATACTACCCTTATCGGAAATAATTAAGTAAGTGTTACAGACTTTGAAAATGACCATATTGCCCTTATTGGAAGAAAAGTGCAATAAATGTTATGGAGACTATGAAAATGACCATACTACCCTTATCGAAAATAAGTAAAGTAAATACTTTGAAAATGACCATATTACCCTTATTGGAAAAAAAGTGCAATAAATATTATGCAGACTGTGAAAATGACCATACTACCCCTTATCGAAAATAAGTAAAGGAAATGTTACAGACTGTGAAAATGACCATATTACCCTTATTGGAAAAAAGTGCAATAAATGTTATGGAGACTGTGAAAATGACTATACCACCCTTATTGAAAATCAGTAAAGTAAATATTGCGGACTGTGAAAATGACCATATTACCCTTATTGAAAAAAATGCAATAAATATTATGGAGACTGTGAAAAAGACCATACTACCCTTATCGGAAATAAGTAAAATAATTCTTACAGACTGTGAAAATGACCATGTTACCCTTTGGAAAAAAGTGCAATAAGTATTATAGAGTCTGTGAAAATGATCATACTACCCTTATCGGAAATAAGTAAAGTAATTCTTACAGACTGTAAAAATGACCATATTACACTTATTACAAAAAAGTGCAATAAATATTATGGAGACTGTGAAAATGACCAAACTAACCTTATCGAAAATAAGTAAAGTAAATACTTTGAAAATGACCATATTACCCTTATTGAAAAAAAGTGCAATAAATATTATGGAGACTCTGAAAATGACCATACTACCCTTATAAGAAATAAGTAAAGTAATTCTTACAAAGTGTGAAAATGACCATATTACCCTTATTGAAAAAAGTGCAATAAATATTATGGAGACTGTGAAAATGACCATAGTACCCTTATCGGAAATAATTAAGTAAATGTTACAGACTTTGAAACTTTGAAAATGACCATATTGCCCTTATTGGAAAATAGTGCAATAAATATTATGGAGACTATGAAAATGACCATACTACCTTTATCGAAAATAAGTAAAGTAAATACTTTGAAAATGACCATATTAACCTTATTGGAAAAAAAATGCAATAAATATTATGGAGACTGTGAAAATGACCATACTACCCTTATCAAAAATAAGTAAAGGAAATGTTACAGACTGTGAAAATGACCATATTACCCTTATTGGAAAAAAGTGCAATAAACGTTATGGAGACTGTGAAAATGACCATACTACCCTTACCGGAAATAAGTAAAGTAATTCTTAAAGACTGTGAAAATGACCATATTACCCTTATTGAAAAAAGTGCAATATATATTATAGAGACTGTGAAAATGACCATACTACCCTTATCGAAAATAGGTAAAGTAATTCTTACAGACTGTGAAAATGATCATACTACCCTTATCGGAAATAAGTAAAGCAATTCTTACATACTATAAAAATGACCATATTACCCTTATTACAAAAAAGTGCAATAAATATTATGGAGACTGTGAAAATGACCAAAAAAGTGCAATAAATATTATGGAGACTGTGAAAAAGTACAAAAAAGTGCAATAAATAAGTAAGGTCTAACTCTAGTAATCTTTGAAACTGGGATGTTCAATTCTGATATATTTCGCCTTCAGATCATCCAGACGAGAAACTCTGGTCTAACTCTAGTAATATTTGAACCCGTGATGTTCAATTCTGATATATTTCGTCTTCAGATCATCCGGACGAAACTCGGGTCTAAATCTAGTAATCTTTGAACCTGTGATGTTCAATTCTGATATATTTCGTCTTCAGATCATCCGGACGAGAAACTTAGGTCTAACTCTAGTAATCTTTGAACCCGTGATGTTCAATTCTGATACATTTCGTCTTCAGATCATCCGGACGAAAACTTAGGTCTAACTCTAGTAATCTTTGAACCCATGATGTTCAATTCGATATATTTCGTCTTCAGATCATCCGGACGAAAACTTAGGTCTAACTCTAGTAATCTTTGAACCTGGAATGTTCAATTCTCATATATTTCGTTTTCAGATCATCCGGACGAGAAACTTAGGTCTAACTCTAGTAATCTTTGAACCCGTGATGTTCAATTCGGATATATTTCGTCTTCAGATCATCCGGACGAGAAACTTAGGTCTAACTCTAGTAATCTTTGAACCTGGGATGTTCAATTCTGATATATTTCGTTTTCAGATCATCCGGACGAGAAACTTAGGTCTAACTCTAGTAATCTTTGAACCTGGGATGTTCAATTCTGATATATTTCGTTTTCAGATCATCCGGACGAGAAACTTAGGTCTAACTCTAGTAATCTTTGAACCTGGGATGTTCAATTCTAATATATTTCGTTTTCAGATCATCCGGACGAGAAACTCGGGTCCAACTCTAGTAATCTTTGAACCCGTGATGTTCAATTCGGATATATTTCGTCTTAAGATCATCCGGACGAGAAACATAGGTCTAACTCTAGTAATCTTTGAACATGGAATGTTCAATTCTGATATATTTCGTTTTCAGATCATCCGGACGAGAAATTTAGGTCTAACTCTAGTAATCTTTGAACCTGGAATGTTCAATTCTAATATATTTCGTTTTCAGATCATCCGGACGAGAAACTCGGGTCCAAATCTAGTAATCTTTGAACCTGGGATGTTCAATTCTGATATATATTTCATTTTCAAATCATCTGGACGAGAAACTTAGGTCTAACTCTAGTAATCTTTGAACCCGTTATGTTCAATTCAGATATATTTCGTCTTCAGATCATCCGGACGGGAAACTCGGGACTAACTCTAGTAATCTTTGAACCCGTGATGTTCAATTATGATATATTTCTTCTTCAGATCATCCGGACGAGAAACTTAGGTCTAACTCTAGTAATCTTTGAACCGGTGATGTTCAGTTCTGATATATTTCGTCTTCAGATCATCCGGACGAGAAACTCGGGTCCAACTCTAGTAATCTTTGAACCTGAGATGTTCAATTATGATATAATCATCTTCAGGTCATCCGGACGAGAAACTCGGGTCCAACTCTAGTAATCTTTGAACCCGGGATGTTCAATTCTGATATATTTCGTCTTCAGATCATCCGGACGAGAAACTTAGGTCTAACTCTAGTAATCTTTGAACCCGTGATGTTCAATTCTAATATATTTCGTTTTCAGATCATCCAGACGAGAAACTTAGGTCTAACTCTAGTAATCTTTGAACCCGTGATGTTCAATTCTGATATATTTCGTTTTCAGTTAATCCGGACGAGAAACTTGGGTATAACTCTAGTAATCTTTGAACCTGGGATGTTCAATTCTGATATATTTCGTCTTCAGATCATCCGGATGAGAAACTTAGGTCTAACTCTAGTAATCTTTGAACCTGGATGTTAAATTATGATATATTTCGTTTTCAGATCATCCGGATGAGAAACTTAGGTCTAACTCTAGTAATCTTTGAACCCGTGATGTTCAATTATGATATATTTCGTCTTCAGATCATCCAGACGAGAAACTTAGGTCTAACTCTAGTAATCTTTGAACTCGTGATGTTCATTTCAGATATATTTCGTCTTCAATTAATCCGGACAAGAAACTCGGGTCCAACTCTAGTAATCTTTGAACCTGGAATGTTCAATTCTGATATATTTCGTCTTCAGATCATCCGGACGAGAAACTCGGGTCTAACTCTAGTAATCTTTGAACCCATGATGTTCAATTCTGATATATTTCGTCTTCAGATCATCCGGACGAGAAACTTAAGTCTCACTCTAGTAATCTTTGAACCCGTGATGCTCAATTTTGATATATTTCGTCTTCAGATCATCCGGACGAGAAACTTAGGTCTAACTTTAGTAATCTTTGAACCCGTGATGTTCAATTCTGATATATATTTCGAACCTTCAGATCATCCGGACGAGAAACTTAGGTCTAACTATAGTAATCTTTGAACCTGGGATGTTCAATTCTGATATATATTTCGTATTCAGATCATCCGGACGAGAAACTTAGGTCTAACTCTAGTAATCTTTGAACCCGTGATGTTCAATTATGATATATTTCGTTTTCAGATCATCCGGACGAGAAACTTAGGTCTAACTCTAGTAATCTTTGAACCCGTGATGTTCAATTCTGATATATTTCGTCTTCAGATCATCCGGACGAGAAACTTAGGTCTAACTCTAGTAATCTTTGAACCCGATGATGTTCAATTTTCGATATATTTATTTTCTAGATCATCCCAGACGAGAAACTTAGGTCTAACTCTAGTAATCTTTGAACCCTTGATGTTCAATTATGATATATTTCGTCTTCAGATCATCCAGACAAGAAACTCTGGTCTAACTCTAGTAATCTTTGAACCCGTGATGTTCAATTATGATATATTTCGTCTTCAATTAATCCGGAAGAAAAACTTAGGTCTAACTCTAGTAATCTTTGAACCTGGGATGTTCAATTATGATATATTTTGTCTTCAGATCATCCAGATGAGAAACTCTGGTCTAACTCTAGTAATATTTGAACCCGTGATGTTCAATTTCGATATATTTCGTCATCCAAATGAGATCATCCGAACTCGAGAAACTTCATCAGTCTAACTCTAGTAATCTTTGAATCCGTGATGTTCAATTATGATATATTTCGTCTTCAGATCATCCGGACGAGAAACTTAGGTCTAACTCTAGTAATCTTTGAACCCGTGATGTTCAATTCTGATATATTTCGTCTTCAGATCATCCGGACGAGAAACTTAGGTCTAACTCTAGTAATCTTTGAACTTGGGATGTTCAATTCTGATATATTTCGTCTTCAGATCATTTGGACGAGAAAATCGTGTCCAACTCTAGTAATCTTTGAACCCGTGATGTTCAATTCTGATATATTTCGTCTTCAGATCATCCGAACGAGAAACTTAGGTTTAACTCTAGTAATCTTTGAACCTGTGATGTTCAATTCTGATATATTTCATTTTTAGTTAATCCGGACGAGAAACTTGGGTCTAACTCTAGTAATCTTTGAACCTGTGATGTTCAATTCTGATATATTTCGTCTTCAGATCATCCGGACGAGAAACTTAGGTCTAACTCTAGTAATCTTTGAACCCGTGATGTTCAATTCTGATATATTTCATCTTCAGATCATTCGGACGGTAAGCTCGGTTCTAACTCTAGTAATCTTTGAACTCGTGATGTTCAATTCTGATATATTTCGTCTTCAGATCATCCGGACGAGAAACTTAGGTCTAACTCTAGTAATCTTTGAACTCGTGATGTTCAATTCTGATATATTTCGTCTTCAGATCATCCGGACGAGAAACTTAGGTCTAACTCTAGTAATCTTTGAACCCGTGATGTTCAATTCTGATATATTTCGTCTTCAGATCATCCGTACGAGAAACTTAGGTCTAACTCTAGTAATCTTTGAACTTGGGATGTTCAATTCTGATATATTTCGTCTTCAGATCATCCGGACGAGAAACTTAGGTCTAACTCTAGTAATCTTTGAACCCGTGATGTTCAATTCTGATATATTTCGTCTTTAGATCATCCGGACGAGAAACTTAGGTCTAACTCTAGTAATCTTTGAACCCGTGATGTTTAATTCTGATATATTTTCTCTTCAGATCATCCAGACGAGAAACTTAGGTCTAACTCTAGTAATCTTTGAACCTGGGATGTTCAATTCTGATATATTTCGTCTTCAGATCATCCGGACGAGAAACTTAGTTCTAACTCTAGTAATCTTTGAACATGGGATGTTTAATTCTGTTATATTTTGTTTTCAGATCATCCGGACAAGAAACTCGGGTCCAACTCTAGTAATCTTTGAACCCGTGATGTTCAATTCTGATATATTTCGTCTTCAGATCATCCGGACGAGAAACTTAGGTCTAACTCTAGTAATCTTTGAACCCGTGATGTTCAATTCTAATATATTTCGTCTTCAGATCATCTGGACGAGAAACTTAGGTCTAACTCTAGTAATCTTTGAACCTGTGATGTTCAATTCTGATATATTTCGTCTTCAGATCATCCAGACGAGAAACTTAGGTCTAACTCTAGTAATCTTTGAACCCGTGATGTTCAATTCTGATATATTTCGTCTTTAGATCATCCGGACGAGAAACTTAGGTCTAACTCTAGTAATCTTTGAACCCATGATGTTCAATTCTGATATATTTCGTCTTCATCTAATCCGGACGAGAAACTCGGGTCCAACTCTAGTAATCTTTGAACCCGTGATGTTCAATTCTGATATATTTCGTCTTTAGATCATCCGGACGAGAAACTTAGTTCTAACTCTAGTAATCTTTGAACCCGTGATGTTCAATTCTGATATATTTCGTTTTCAGATCATCCGGACGAGAAACTTAGGTCTAACTCTAGTAATCTTTGAACCCGTGATGTTCAATTCTGATATATTTTGTCGCCAGTTAATCCGGACGGGAAACTCGCTTGTAATTCTAGTAATCTTTGAACCCGTGATGTTCAATTATGATATATTTCGTCTTCAGATCATCCGGACGAGAAACTCAGGTCTAACTCTAGTAATCTTTGAACCCATGATGTTCAATTCTGATATATTTCGTCTTCAGATCATCCGGACGAGAAACTTAGGTCTAACTCTAGTAATCTTTGAACCTGTGATGTTCAATTCTGATATATTTCGTCTTCAGATCATCCAGACGAGAAACTTAGGTCTAACTCTAGTAATCTTTGAACCCGTGATGTTCAATTCTGATATATTTCATTTTCAGATCATCCGGACGAGAAACTCGGGCCTAACTCTAGTAATCTTTGAACCTGTGATGTTCAATTCTGATATATTTCGTCTTCAGATCATCCAGAAGAGAAACTCTAGTAATCTTTGAACCCGTGATGTTCAATTATGATATATTTCGTCTTCAGATCATCCGGACGAGAAACTTAGGTCTAACTCTAGTAATCTTTGAACCCGTGATGTTCAATTCTGATATATTTCGTCTTCAGATCATCCGGACGAGAAACTCGGGTCTAACTCTAGTAATCTTTGAACCCGTGATGTTCAATTATGATATATTTCGTCTTCAGATCATCCTGACGAGAAACTTAGGTCTAACTCTAGTAATCTTTGAACCCGTGATGTTCAATTATGATATATTTCGTCTTCAGATCATCCGGACGAGAAACTTAGGTCTAACTCTAGTAATCTTTGAACCTGTGATGTTCAATTATGATATATTTCGTCTTTCAGATCATCCGGACGACGAAAACTTAGGTCTAACTCTAGTAATCTTTGAACCTGGGATGTTCAATTCTGATATATTTCCTCTTCAGATCATCGAAACGAGAAACTTAGGTCTAACTCTAGTAATCTTTCAACCCGTGATGTTCAATTATGATATATTTCGTCTTCAGATCATCCAGACGAAAAACTTAGGTCTAACTCTAGTAATCTTTGAACCCGTGATGTTCAATTCTGATATATTTCGTCTTCAGATCATCCAGACGGGAAACTCGGGTCTAACTCTAGTAATCTTTGAACCCGTGATGTTCAATTCTGATATATTTCGTCTTAAGATCATCCGGACGAGAAACTTAGGTCTAACTCTAGTAATCTTTGAACCCGTGATGTTCAATTCTGATATATTTCCTCTTCAGATCATCCGGACGAGAAACTCGGGTCTAACTCTAGTAATCTTTGAAACTGGGATGTTCAATTATGATATATTTCGTCTTCAGATCATCCGGACGATAAACTTAGGTCTAACTCTAGTAATCTTTGAACCCGTGATGTTCAATTATGATATATTTCGTCTTCAGATCATCCGGACGAGAAACTTAGGTCTAACTCTAGTAATCTTTGAACCCGTGATGTTCAATTCAGATATATTTCATCTTCAGTTAATCCGGACGAGAAACTTAGGTCTAACTCAAGTAATCCTAGAACCCATGATTTTCAATTCTGATATATTTCCTCTTCAAATCATCCGGACGAGAAACTCGGGTCTAACTCTAGTAATCTTTGATCCTGGGATGTTCAACTCTGATATATTTCGTCTTCAGATCATCCAAACGACAAACTCTGGTCTAACTCTAGTTATCTTTGAAACTGTGATTTTCTATTCTGATATATTTCGTCTTCATATCATCCATACGAGAAACTTAGGTCTAACTCTAGTAATCTTTGAACCCGTGATGTTCAATTCTGATATATTTCGTCTTCAGATCATCCGGACGAGAAACTCTGGTCTAACTCTAGTAATCTTTGAACCCGTGATGTTCAATTCTGATATATTTCGTCTTGAGATCATCCGGACGAGAAACTTAGGTCTAACTCTAGTAATCTTTGAACCCGTGATGTTCAATTCTGATATATTTCGTCTTCAGATCATCCGGACGAGAAACTTAGGTCTAACTCTAGTAATCTTTGAACCCGTGATGTTCAATTCTGATATATTTCGTCTTCAGATCATCCGGACGAGAAACTCGGGTCTAACTCTAGTAATCTTTGAACCCGTGATGTTCAATTCTCGATATATTCGTCTTCTTCAGATCATCCGACGAGAAACTTAGGTCTAACTCTAGTAATCTTTGAACCCGTGATGTTCAATTCGATATATTTCGTCTTTCAGATCATCCGGACGAGAAACTTAGGTCTAACTCTAGTAATCTTTGAACCTGGGATGTTCAATTCTGATATATTTCGTCTTTAGATCATCCGGACGAGAAACTTAGGTCTAACTCTAGTAATCTTTGAACCTGTGATGTTCAATTCTGATATATTTCGTCTTCAGATCATCCGGACGAGAAACTTAGGTCTAACTCTAGTAATCTTTGAACCCGTGATGTTCAATTCTGATATATTTCGTCTTCAGATCATCCGGACGAGAAACTTAGGTCTAACTCTAGTAATCTTTGAACCCGTGATGTTCAATTCTGATATATTTCGTCTTCAGATCATCCGGACGAGAAACTTAGGTCTAACTCTAGTAATCTTTGAACCCGTGATGTTCAATTATGATATATTTCGTCTTCAGATCATCCGGACGAGAAACTTAGGTCTAACTCTAGTAATCTTTGAACCCGTGATGTTCAATTATGATATATTTCGTCTTCAGATCATCCGGACGAGAAACTTAGGTCTAACTCTAGTAATCTTTGAACCCGTGATGTTCAATTCTGATATATTTCGTCTTCAGATCATCCGGACGAGAAACTTAGGTCTAACTCTAGTAATCTTGAACCTGATGTTCAATTATGATATATTTCGTCTTCAGATCATCCGGGCGAGAAACTTAGGTCTAACTCTAGTAATCTTCGAACCCCTGATGTTCAATTCTGATATATTTCGTCTTCAGATCATCCCGGACGAGAAACTTAGGTCTAACTCTAGTAATCTTTGAACCCGTGATGTTCAATTCTGATATATTTCGTCTTCAGATCATCCGGACGAGAAACTTAGGTCTAACTCTAGTAATCTTTGAACCCGTGATGTTCAATTCTGATATATTTCGTCTTCAGATCATCTGGACGAGAAACTTAGGTCTAACTCTAGTAATCTTTGAACCCGTGATGTTCAATTCTGATATATTTCGTCTTCAGATCATCCGGACGAGAAACTTAGGTCTAACTCTAGTAATCTTTGAACCCGTGATGTTCAATTATGATATATTTTGTCTTCAGATCATCCGGACGAGAAACTTAGGTCTAACTCTAGTAATCTTTGAACCTGAGATGTTCAATTCTGATATATTTCGTCTTCAGATCATCCGGACGAGAAACTTAGGTCTAACTCTAGTAATCTTTGAACCCGTGATGTTCAATTCTGATATATTTCGTCTTCAGATCATCCAGACGAGAAACTCTGGTCTAACTCTAGTAATCTTTGAACCCGTGATGTTCAATTCTGATATATTTCGTCTTCAGATCATCCGGACGAGAAACTTAGGTCTAACTCTAGTAATCTTTGAACCCGTGATGTTCAATTCTGATATATTTCGTCTTCAGATCATCCAGACGAGAAACTTAGGTCTAACTCTAGTAATCTTTGAACCCGTGATGTTTAATTCTGATATATTTCGTCTTCAGATCATCCGGACGAGAAACTTAGGTCTAACTCTAGTAATCTTTGAACCCGTGATGTTCAATTCTGATATATTTCGTCTTCAGATCATCCGGACGAGAAACTTAGGTCTAACTCTAGTAATCTTTGAACCCGTGATGTTCAATTATGATATATTTCGTCTTCAGATCATCCGGACGAGAAACTTAGGTCTAACTCTAGTAATCTTTGAACCCGTGATGTTCAATTTTGATATATTTCGTTTTCAGATCATCCGGACGAGAAACTTAGGTCTAACTCTAGTAATCTTTGAACCCGTGATGTTCAATTCTGATATATTTCGTCTTCAGATCATCCGGACGAGAAACTTAGGTCTAACTCTAGTAATCTTTGAACCCGTGATGTTCAATTCTGATATATTTCGTCTTCAGATCATCCGGACGAGAAACTCGGGTCTAACTCTAGTAATCTTTGAACCCGTGATGTTCAATTCTGATATATTTCGTCTTCAGATCATCCAAACGAGAAACTTAGGTCTAACTCTAGTAATCTTTGAACCCGTGATGTTCAATTCTGATATATTTCGTCTTCAGATCATCCGGACGAGAAACTTAGGTCTAACTCTAGTAATCTTTGAACCCGTGATGTTCAATTCTGATATATTTCGTCTTCAGATCATCCGGACGAGAAACTTAGGTCTAACTCTAGTAATCTTTGAACCCGTGATGTTCAATTCTGATATATTTCGTCTTCAGATCATCCAAATCAGAAACTCAGGTCTAACTCTAGTAATCTTTGAACCCGTGATGTTCAATTCTGATATATTTCGTCTTCAGATCATCCGGACGAGAAACTTAGGTCTAACTCTAGTAATCTTTGAACCTGTGATGTTCAATTCTGATATATTTCGTCTTCAGATCATCCGGACGAGAAACTCACGTCTAACTCTAGTAATCTTTGAACCCGTGATGTTCAATTCTGATATATTTCGTCTTCAGATCATCCGGACGAGAAACTCTGGTTTGACTCTAGTAATCTTTGAACCCGTGATGTTCAATTCTGATATATTTCGTCTTCAGATCATCCGGACGAGAAACTTAGGTCTAACTCTAGTAATCTTTGAACCCGTGATGTTCAATTCTGATATATTTCGTCTTCAGATCATCCGGACGAGAAACTTAGGTCTAACTCTAGTAATCTTTGAACCCGTGATGTTCAATTCTGATATATTTCGTCTTCAGATCATCCGGACGAGAAACTTAGGTCTAACTCTAGTAATCTTTGAACCCGTGATGTTCAATTCTGATATATTTCGTCTTTCAGATCATCCGGACGAGAAACTTAGGTCTAACTCTAGTAATCTTTGAACCCGTGATGTTCAATTCTGATATATTTCGTCTTCAGATCATCCGGACGAGAAACTTAGGTCTAACTCTAGTAATCTTTGAACCCGTGATGTTCAATTCTGATATATTTCGTCTTCAGATCATCCGGACGAAAAAACTTAGGTCTAACTCTAGTAATCTTTGAACCCGTGATGTTCAATTCTGATATATTTCGTCTTCAGATCATCCGGACGAGAAACTTAGGTCTAACTCTAGTAATCTTTGAACCCGTGATGTTCAATTCTGATATATTTCGTCTTAAGATCATCCGGACGAGAAACTTAGGTCTAACTCTAGTAATCTTTGAACCTGTGATGTTCAATTCTGATATATTTCGTCTTCAGATCATCCGGACGAGAAACTTAGGTCTAACTCTAGTAATCTTTGAACCCGTGATGTTCAATTCTGATATATTTCGTCTTCAGATCATCCGGACGAGAAACTTAGGTCTAACTCTAGTAATCTTTGAACCCGTGATGTTCAATTCTGATATATTTCGTCTTCAGATCATCCGGACGAGAAACTTAGGTCTAACTCTAGTAATCTTTGAACCCGTGATGTTCAATTCTGATATATTTCGTCTTCAGATCATCCGGACGAGAAACTCGGGTCTAACTCTAGTAATCTTTGAACCTGTGATGTTCAATTCTGATATATTTCGTCTTCAGATCATCCGGACGAGAAACTTAGGTCTAACTCTAGTAATCTTTGAACCCGTGATGTTCAATTCAGATATATTTCGTCTTCAGATCATCCGGACGAGAAACTTAGGTCTAACTCTAGTAATCTTTGAACCCGTGATGTTCAATTCTGATATATTTCGTCTTCAGATCATCCGGACGAGAAACTTAGGTCTAACTCTAGTAATCTTTGAACCCGTGATGTTCAATTCTGATATATTTCGTCTTCAGATCATCCGGACGAGAAACTTAGGTCTAACTCTAGTAATCTTTGAACCTGTGATGTTCAATTCGGATATATTTCGTCTTCAGATCATCCGGACGAGAAACTTAGGTCTAACTCTAGTAATCTTTGAACCCGTGATGTTCAATTCTGATATATTTCGTCTTCAGATCATCCGGACGAGAAACTTAGGTCTAACTCTAGTAATCTTTGAACCCGTGATGTTCAATTTGATATATTTCGTCTTCAGATCATCCGGATTCCGGACGAGAAACTTAGGTCTAACTCTAGTAATCTTTGAACCCGTGATGTTCAATTCTGATATATTTCGTCTTCAGATCATCCGGACGAGAAACTCAGGTCTAACTCTAGTAATCTTTGAACCCGTGATGTTCAATTCTGATATATTTCGTCTTCAGATCATCCGGACGAGAAACTTAGGTCTAACTCTAGTAATCTTTGAACCCGTGATGTTCAATTCTGATATATTTCGTCTTCAGATCATCCGGACGAGAAACTTAGGTCTAACTCTAGTAATCTTTGAACCTGTGATGTTCAATTTTGATATATTTCGTCTTCAGATCATCCGGACGAGAAACTTAGGTCTAACTCTAGTAATCTTTGAACCCGTGATGTTCAATTCTGATATATTTCGTCTTCAGATCATCCGGACGAGAAACTTAGGTCTAACTCTAGTAATCTTTGAACCCGTGATGTTCAATTCTGATATATTTCGTCTTCAGATCATCCGGACGAGAAACTTAGGTCTAACTCTAGTAATCTTTGAACCCGTGATGTTCAATTCTGATATATTTAGTCTTCAGTTCATCCAAACGAGAAACTTAGGTCTAACTCGAGTAATCTTTGAACCCGTGTTGTTCAATTCTGATATATTTCGTCTTCAGATCATCCGGACGAGAAACTTAGGTCTAACTCTAGTAATCTTTGAACCCGTGATGTTCAATTCTGATATATTTCGTCTCCAGTTCATCCGGACGAGAAACTTAGGTCTAACTCTAGTAATCTTTGAACCCGTGATGTTCAATTCTGATATATTTCGTCTTCAGATCATCCAGACGAGAAACTTAGGTCTAACTCTAGTAATCTTTGAACCCGTGATGTTCAATTCTGATATATTTCGTCTTCAGATCATCGGACGAGAAACTTAGGTCTAACTCTAGTAATCTTTGAACCCGTGATGTTCAATTCTGATATATTTCGTCTTCAGATCATCCGGACGAGAAACTTAGGTCTAACTCTAGTAATCTTTGAACCCGTGATGTTCAATTCGATATATTTCGTCTTGAGATCATCCGGACGAGAAACTTAGGTCTAACTCTAGTAATCTTTGAACCCGTGATGTTCAATTCTGATATATTTCGTCTTCAGATCATCCAGACGAGAAACTTAGGTCTAACTCTAGTAATCTTTGAACCCGTGATGTTCAATTATGATATATTTCGTCTTTAGATCATCCGGACGAGAAACTTAGGTCTAACTCTAGTAATCTTTGAACCCGTGATGTTCAATTCTGATATATTTCGTCTTCAGATCATCCGGACGAGAAACTTAGGTCTAACTCTAGTAATCTTTGAACATGGGATGTTCAATTATGATATATTTCGTCTTCAGATCATCCAGACAAGAAACTTAGGTCTAACTCTAGTAATCTTTGAACCCGTGATGTTCAATTATGATATATTTCGTCTTCGGATCATCCGGACGAGAAACTTAGGTCTAACTCTAGTAATCTTTGAACCCGTGATGTTCAATTCTGATATATTTCGTCTTTAGATCATCCGGACGAAAACTTAGGTCTAACTCTAGTAATCTTTGAACCCGTGATGTTCAATTATGATATATTTCGTCTTCAGATCATCCGGACGAGAAACTTAGGTCTAACTCTAGTAATCTTTGAACCCGTGATGTTCAATTCTGATATATTTCGTCTTCAGATCATCCGGACGAGAAACTTAGGTCTAACTCTAGTAATCTTTGAACCTGGGATGTTCAATTCTGATATATTTCGTCTTCAGATCATCCGGACGAGAAACTCTGGTCTAACTCTAGTAATCTTTGAACCCGTGATGTTCAATTCTGATATATTTCGTCTTCAGATCATCCGGACGAGGAACTTAGGTCTAACTCTAGTAATCTTTGAACCCGTGATGTTCAATTCTGATATATTTCGTTTTCAGTTCATCCGGACGAGAAACTTAGGTCTAACTCTAGTAATCTTTGAACCCGTGATGTTCAATTCTGATATATTTCGTCTTCAGATCATCCGGACGAGAAACTTAGGTCTAACTCTAGTAATCTTTGAACCCGTGATGTTCAATTCTGATATATTTCGTCTTGAGATCATCCGGACGAGAAACTTAGGTCTAACTCTAGTAATCTTTGAACCCGTGATGTTCAATTCTGATATATTTCGTCTTCAGATCATCCGGACGAGAAACTTAGGTCTAACTCTAGTAATCTTTGAACCCGTGATGTTCATTTCTGATATATTTCGTCTTCAGATCATCCGGACGAAAAACTTAGGTCTAACTCTAGTAATCTTTGAACCTGTGATGTTCAATTCTGATATATTTCGTCTTCAGATCATCCGGACGAGAAACTTAGGTCTAACTCTAGTAATCTTTGAACCCGTGATGTTCAATTCTGATATATTTCGTCTTCAGATCATCCGGACGAGAAACTTAGGTCTAACTCTATTAATCTTTGAACCCGTGATGTTCAATTCTGATATATTTCGTCTTCAGATCATCCGGACGAGAAACTTAGGTCTAACTCTAGTAATCTTTGAACCCGTGATGTTCAATTCTGATATATTTCGTCTTCAGATCATCCGGACGAGAAACTCAGGTCTAACTCTAGTAATCTTTGAACCCGTGATGTTCAATTCGGATATATTTCGTCTTCAGATCATCCGGACGAGAAACTTAGGTCTAACTCTAGTAATCTTTGAACCTGTGATGTTCAATTCTGATATATTTCGTCTTGAGATCATCCGGACGAGAAACTTAGGTCTAACTCTAGTAATCTTTGAACCCGTGATGTTCAATTCTGATATATTTCGTCTTCAGATCATCCGGACGAGAAACTTAGGTCTAACTCTAGTAATCTTTGAACCCGTGATGTTCAATTCGATATATTTCGTCTTCAGATCATCCGGACGAGAAACTCAGGTCCAGCTATAGTAATCTTTCAACCCGTGATGTTCAATTCTGATATATTTCGTCTTCAGATCATCCGGACGAGAAACTTAGGTCTAACTCTAGTAATCTTTGAACCCGTGATGTTCAATTCTGATATATTTCGTCTTTCAGATCATCCGGACGAGAAACTTAGGTCTAACTCTAGTAATCTTTGAACCCGTGATGTTCAATTCGATATATTTCGTCTTCAGATCATCCGGACGAGAAACTTAGGTCTAACTCTAGTAATCTTTGAACCCGTGATGTTCAATTCTGATATATTTCGTCTTCAGATCATCCGGACGAGAAACTCGGGTCTAACTCTAGTAATCTTTGAACCCGTGATGTTCAATTCTGATATATTTCGTCTTCAGATCATCCGGACGAGAAACTCGGGTCTAACTCTAGTAATCTTTGAACCCGATGTTCAATTCTGATATATTTCGTCTTCAGATCATCCGGACGAGAAACTTAGGTCTAACTCTAGTAATCTTTGAACCCGTGATGTTCAATTCTGATATATTTCGTCTTCAGATCATCCGGACGAGAAACTTAGGTCTAACTCTAGTAATCTTTGAACCCGTGATGTTCAATTACGATATATTTCGTCTTCAGATCATCCGGACGAGAAACTTAGGTCTAACTCTAGTAATCTTTGAACCCGTGATGTTCAATTCTGATATATTTCGTCTTCAGATCATCCGGACGAGAAACTTAGGTCTAACTCTAGTAATCTTTGAACCCGTGATGTTCAATTCGATATATTTCGTCTTCAGATCATCCGGACGAGAAACTTAGGTCTAACTCTAGTAATCTTTGAACCCGTGATGTTCAATTCTGATATATTTCGTCTTCAGATCATCCGGACGAGAAACTTAGGTCTAACTCTAGTAATCTTTGAACCCGTGATGTTCAATTCGATATATTTCGTCTTTCAGATCATCCGGACGAGAAACTTAGGTCTAACTCTAGTAATCTTTGAACCCGTGATGTTCAATTCTGATATATTTCGTCTTCAGATCATCCGGACGAGAAACTTAGGTCTAACTCTAGTAATCTTTGAACCCGTGATGTTCAATTCTGATATATTTCGTCTTCAGATCATCCGGACGAGAAACTTAGGTCTAACTCTAGTAATCTTTGAACCCGTGATGTTCAATTCTGATATATTTCGTCTTCAGATCATCCAGACGAGAAACTTAGGTCTAACTCTAGTAATCTTTGAACCCGTGATGTTCAATTCTGATATATTTCGTCTTCAGATCATCCAGACGAGAAACTTAGGTCTAACTCTAGTAATCTTTGAACCCGTGATGTTCAATTCGGTTATATTTCGTCTTCAGATCATCCGGACGAGAAACTTAGGTCTAACTCTAGTAATCTTTGAACCCGTGATGTTCAATTCTGATATATTTCGTCTTCAGATCATCCGGACGAGAAACTTAGGTCTAACTCTAGTAATCTTTGAACCCGTGATGTTCAATTCGATATATTTCGTCTTCAGATCATCCGGACGAGAAACTTAGGTCTAACTCTAGTAATCTTTGAACCCGTGATGTTCAATTCTGATATATTTCGTCTTCAGATCATCCGGACGAGAAACTTAGGTCTAACTCTAGTAATCTTTGAACCCGTGATGTTCAATTCTGATATATTTCGTCTTCAGATCATCCGGACGAGAAACTTAGGTCTAACTCTAGTAATCTTTGAACCCGTGATGTTCAATTCTTGATATATTTCGTCTTCAGATCATCCGGACGAGAAACTTAGGTCTAACTCTAGTAATCTTTGAACCCGTGATGTTCAATTCTAATATATTTCGTCTTCAGTTCATCCGGACGAGAAACTTAGGTCTAACTCTAGTAATCTTTGAACCCGTGATGTTCAATTCGATATATTTCGTCTTCAGATCATCCGGACGAGAAACTTAGGTCTAACTCTAGTAATCTTTGAACCCGTGATGTTCAATTCTGATATATTTCGTCTTCAGATCATCCGGACGAGAAACTTAGGTCTAACTCTAGTAATCTTTGAACCGTGATGTTCAATTCGATATATTTCGTCTTCAGTTCATCAGGACGAGAAACTTAGGTCTAACTCTAGTAATCTTTGAACCCGTGATGTTCAATTCTGATATATTTCGTCTTCAGATCATCCGGACGAGAAACTTAGGTCTAACTCTAGTAATCTTTGAACCCGTGATGTTCAATTCGATATATTTCGTCTTCAGATCATCCGGACGAGAAACTTAGGTCTAACTCTAGTAATCTTTGAACCCGTGATGTTCAATTCTGATATATTTCGTCTTCAGATCATCCGGACGAGAAACTTAGGTCTAACTCTAGTAATCTTTGAACCCGTGATGTTCAATTCTGATATATTTCGTCTTCAGATCATCCGGACGAGAAACTTAGGTCTAACTCTAGTAATCTTTGAACCCGTGATGTTCAATTCTGATATATTTCGTCTTCAGATCATCCGGACGAGAAACTTAGGTCTAACTCTAGTAATCTTTGAACCCGTGATGTTCAATTCTGATATATTTCGTCTTCAGATCATCCGGACGAGAAACTTAGGTCTAACTCTAGTAATCTTTGAACCCGTGATGTTCAATTCTGATATATTTCGTCTTCAGATCATCCGGACGAAAAAACTTAGGTCAAACTCTAGTAATCTTTGAACCCGTGATGTTCAATTCTGATATATTTCGTCTTCAGATCATCCGGACGAGAAACTTAGGTCTAACTCTAGTAATCTTTGAACCCGTGATGTTCAATTCAAATATATTTCGTCTTCAGATCATCCAGACGAGAAACTTAGGTCTAACTCTAGTAATCTTTGAACCTGTGATGTTCAATTCTGATATATTTCGTCTTCAGATCATCCGGACGAGAAACTTAGGTCTAACTCTAGTAATCTTTGAACCCGTGATGTTCAATTCTGATATATTTCGTCTTCAGATCATCCGGACGAGAAACTTAGGTCTAACTCTAGTAATCTTTGAACCCGTGATGTTCAATTCTGATATATTTCGTCTTCAGATCATCCGGACGAAAAAACTTAGGTCAAACTCTAGTAATCTTTGAACCCGTGATGTTCAATTCTGATATATTTCGTCTTCAGATCATCCGGACGAGAAACTTAGGTCTAACTCTAGTAATCTTTGAACCCGTGATGTTCAATTCTTGATATATTTCGTCTTCAGATCATCCGGACGAAAAAACTTAGGTCTAACTCTAGTAATCTTTGAACCCGTGATGTTCAATTCTGATATATTTCGTCTTCAGATCATCCGGACGAGAAACTTAGGTCTAACTCTAGTAATCTTTGAACCCGTGATGTTCAATTCTGATATATTTCGTCTTCAGATCATCCGGACGAAAAAACTTAGGTCTAACTCTAGTAATCTTTGAACCGTGATGTTCAATTCTGATATATTTCGTCTTCAGATCATCCGGACGAGAAACTTAGGTCTAACTCTAGTAATCTTTGAACCCGTGATGTTCAATTCTGATATATTTCGTCTTCAGATCATCCGGACGAGAAACTTAGGTCTAACTCTAGTAATCTTTGAACCCGTGATGTTCAATTCTGATATATTTCGTCTTCAGATCATCCGGACGAGAAACTTAGGTCTAACTCTAGTAATCTTTGAACCCGTGATGTTCAATTCTGATATATTTCGTCTTCAGATCATCCGGACGAGAAACTTAGGTCTAACTCTAGTAATCTTTGAACCCGTGATGTTCAATTCTAATATATTTCGTCTTCAGATCATCCGGACGAGAAACTTAGGTCTAACTCTAGTAATCTTTGAACCCGTGATGTTCAATTCTGATATATTTCGTCTTCAGATCATCCGGACGAGAAACTTAGGTCTAACTCTAGTAATCTTTGAACCTGTGATGTTCAATTCGATATATTTCGTCTTCAGATCATCCGGACGAAAACTTAGGTCTAACTCTAGTAATCTTTGAACCCGTGATGTTCAATTCTGATATATTTCGTCTTCAGATCATCCGGACGAGAAACTTAGGTCTAACTCTAGTAATCTTTGAACCCGTGATGTTCAATTCGATATATTTCGTCTTCAGATCATCCGGACGAGAAACTTAGGTCTAACTCTAGTAATCTTTGAACCCGTGATGTCCAATTCTGATATATTTCGTCTTCAGATCATCCGGACGAGAAACTTAGGTCTAACTCTAGTAATCTTTGAACCCGTGATGTTCAATTCTGATATATTTCGTCTTCAGATCATCCGGACGAGAAACTTAGGTCTAACTCTAGTAATCTTTGAACCCGTGATGTTCAATTCTGATATATTTCGTCTTCAGATCATCCGGACGAAAAATTTAGGTCTAACTCTAGTAATCTTTGAACCCGTGATGTTCAATTCTGATATATTTCGTCTTCAGATCATCCGGACGAGAAGCTGAGGTCTAACTCTAGTAATCTTTGAACCCGTGATGTTCAATTCGATATATTTCGTCTTCAGATCATCCGGACGAGAAACTTAGGTCTAACTCTAGTAATCTTTGAACCCGTGATGTTCAATTCGATATATTTCGTCTTCAGATCATCTGGATGAGAAACTCAGGTCTAACTATAGTAATCTTTGAACCCGTGATGTTCAATTCTGATATATTTCGTCTTCAGATCATCCGGTCGACAAACTTAGGTCTAACTCTAGTAATCTTTGAACCCGTGATGTTCAATTCTGATATATTTCGTCTTCAGATCATCCGGACGAGAAACTTAGGTCTAACTCTAGTAATCTTTGAACCCGTGATGTTCAATTCTGATATATTTCGTCTTCAGATCATCCGGACGAGAAACTTAGGTCTAACTCTAGTAATCTTTGAACCCGTGATGTTCAATTCTGATATATTTCGTCTTCAGATCATCCGGACGAGAAACTTAGGTCTAACTCTAGTAATCTTTGAACCCGTGATGTTCAATTCTGATATATTTCGTCTTCAGATCATCCGGACGAGAAACTTAGGTCTAACTCTAGTAATCTTTGAACCCGTGATGTTCAATTCTGATATATTTCGTCTTCAGATCATCCGGACGAGAAACTTAGGTCTAACTCTAGTAATCTTTGAACCAATGATGTTCAATTCTGATATATTTCGTCTTCAGATCATCCAGCCGAGAAACTTAGGTCTAACTCTAGTAATCTTTGAACCCGTGATGTTCAATTCTGATATATTTCGTCTTCAGATCATCCGGACGAGAAGCTTAGGTCTAACTCTAGTAATCTTTGAACCCGTGATGTTCAATTCTGATATATTTCGTCTTCGAGATCATCCGGACGAGAAACTTAGGTCTAACTCTAGTAATCTTTGAACCCGTGATGTTCAATTCTGATATATTTCGTCTTCAGATCATCCGAGAGAGAAACTTAGGTCTAACTCTAGTAATCTTTGAACCCGTGATGTTCAATTCTGATATATTTCGTCTTCAGATCATCCGGACGAGAAACTTAGGTCTAACTCTAGTAATCTTTGAACCCGTGATGTTCAATTATGATATATTTCGTCTTTAGATCATCCGGACGAGAAACTTAGGTCTAACTCTAGTAATCTTTGAACCCGTGATGTTCAATTCTGATATATTTCGTCTTCAGATCATCCGGACGAAAAAACTTAGGTCTAACTCTAGTAATCTTTGAACCCGTGATGTTCAATTCTGATATATTTCGTCTTCAGATCATCCGGACGAGAAACTTAGGTCTAACTCTAGTAATCTTTGAACCCGTGATGTTCAATTCTGATATATTTCGTCTTCAGATCATCCAGACGAGAAACTTAGGTCTAACTCTAGTAATCTTTGAACCCGTGATGTTCAATTCTGATATATTTCGTCTTTCAGATCATCCGGACGAGAAACTTAGGTCTAACTCTAGTAATCTTTGAACCCGTGATGTTCAATTCAGATATATTTCGTCTTCAGATCATCCGGACGAGAAACTTAGGTCTAACTCTAGTAATCTTTGAACCCGTGATGTTCAATTCTGATATATTTCGTCTTCAGATCATCCGGACGAGAAACTCACGTCTAACTCTAGTAATCTTTGAACCCGTGATGTTCAATTCTGATATATTTCGTCTTCAGATCATCCGGACGAGAAACTTAGGTCTAACTCTAGTAATCTTTGAACCCGTGATGTTCAATTCTGACATATTTCGTTTTTCAGATCATCCGGACGAGAAACTTAGGTTTAACTCTAGTAATCTTTGAACCCGTGATGTTCAATTCTCATATATTTCGTCTTCAGATCATCCGGACGAGAAACTTAGGTCTAACTCTAGTAATCTTTGAACCCGTGATGTTCAATTCTGATATATTTCGTCTTCAGATCATCCGGACGAGAAACTTAGGTCTAACTCTAGTAATCTTTGAACCTGTGATGTTCAATTCTGATATATTTCGTCTTCAGATCATCCGGACGAGAAACTTGGGTCTAACTCTATAGTAATCTTTGAACCCGTGATGTTCAATTCTGATATATTTCGTCTTCAGATCATCCGGACGAGAAACTTAGGTCTAACTCTAGTAATCTTTGAACCCGTGATGTTCAATTCTGATATATTTCGTCTTCAGATCATCCGGACGAGAAACTTAGGTCTAACTCTAGTAATCTTTGAACCTGTGATGTTCAATTCTGATATATTTCGTTTTTAGTTCATCCGGACGAGAAACTTAGGTCTAACTCTAGTAATCTTTGAACCCGTGATGTTCAATTCTGATATATTTCGTCTTCAGATCATCCGGACGAGAAACTTAGGTCTAACTCTAGTAATCTTTGAACCCGTGATGTTCAATTCGATATATTTCGTCTTCAGATCATCCGGACGAGAAACTTAGGTCTAACTCTAGTAATCTTTGAACCCGTGATGTTCAATTCAGATATATTTCGTCTTCAGATCATCCGGACGAGAAACTTAGGTCTAACTCTAGTAATCTTTGAACCCGTGATGTTCAATTATGATATATTTCGTCTTCAGATCATCCGGACGAGAAACTTAGGTCTAACTCTAGTAATCTTTGAACCCGTGATGTTCAATTCTGATATATTTCGTCTTCAGATCATCCGGACGAGAAACTTAGGTCTAACTCTAGTAATCTTTGAACCCATGTGATGTTCAATTCTGATATATTTCGTCTTCAGATCATCCGGACGAGAAACTTAGGTCTAACTCTAGTAATCTTTGAACCCGTGATGTTCAATTCTGATATATTTCGTCTTCAGATCATCCGGACGAGAAACTTAGGTCTAACTCTAGTAATCTTTGAACCCGTGATGTTCAATTCTGATATATTTCGTCTTCAGATCATCCGGACGAGAAACTTAGGTCTAACTCTAGTAATCTTTGAACCCGTGATGTTCAATTCTGATATATTTCGTTTTTCAGTTCATCCGGACGAGAAACTCAGGTCCAGCTATAGTAATCTTTGAACCCGTGATGTTCAATTCTGATATATTTCGTCTTCAGATCATCCGGACGAGAAACTTAGGTCTAACTCTAGTAATCTTTGAACCCGTGATGTTCAATTCGATATATTTCGTCTTCAGATCATCCGGACGAGAAACTTAGGTCTAACTCTAGTAATCTTTGAACCCGTGATGTTCAATTCTGATATTTTTCGTCTTCAGATCATCCGGACGAGAAACTTAGGTCTAACTCTAGTAATCTTTGAACCCGTGATGTTCAATTCTGATATATTTCGTCTTCAGATCATCCGGACGAAAACTTAGGTCTAACTCTAGTAATCTTTGAACCCGTGATGTTCAATTCTGATATATTTCGTCTTCAGATCATCCGGACGAGAAACTCAGGTCTAACTCTAGTAATCTTTGAACCCGTGATGTTCAATTCTTATATATTTCGTCTTCAGATCATCCGGACGAGAAACTTAGGTCTAACTCTAGTAATCTTTGAACCCGTGATGTTCAATTCTGATATATTTCGTCTTCAGATCATCCGGACGAGAAACTTAGGTCTAACTCTAGTAATCTTTGAACCAGTGATGTTCAATTCTGATATATTTCGTTTTCAGATCATCCGGACGAGAAACTTAGGTCTAACTCTAGTAATCTTTGAACCCGTGATGTTCAATTCTGATATATTTCGTCTTCAGATCATCCGGACGAGAAACTTAGGTCTAACTCTAGTAATCTTTGAACCCGTGATGTTCAATTCTGATATATTTCGTCTTCAGATCATCCAGACGAGAAACTTAGGTCTAACTCTAGTAATCTTTGAACCCGTGATGTTCAATTCTGATATATTTCGTCTTCAGATCATCCAGACGAGAAACTTAGGTCTAACTCTAGTAATCTTTGAACCCGTGATGTTCAATTCTGATATATTTCGTCTTCAGATCATCCGGACGAGAAATTCGGGTCTAACTCTAGTAATCTTTGAACCCGTGATGTTCAATTCTGATATATTTCGTCTTCAGATCATCCGGACGAGAAACTTAGGTCTAACTCTAGTAATCTTTGAACCCGTGATGTTCAATTGATATATTTCGTCTTCAGATCATCCGGACGAGAAACTCTAGGTCTAACTCTAGTAATCTTTGAACCCGTGATGTTCAATTCGATATATTTCGTCTTCGAGATCATCGGACGAGAAACTTAGGTCTAACTCTAGTAATCTTTGAACCCGTGATGTTCAATTCGATATATTTCGTCTTCAGATCATCCGGACGAGAAACTTAGGTCTAACTCTAGTAATCTTTGAACCCGTGATGTTCAATTCGATATATTTCGTCTTCAGATCATCCGGACGAGAAACTTAGGTCTAACTCTAGTAATCTTTGAACCCGTGATGTTCAATTATGATATATTTCGTCTTCAGATCATCCGGACGAGAAACTTAGGTCTAACTCTAGTAATCTTTGAACCCGTGATGTTCAATTTTGATATATTTCGTCTTCAGATCATCCGGACGAGAAACTTAGGTCTAACTCTAGTAATCTTTGAACCCGTGATGTTCAATTCTGATATATTTCGTCTTCAGATCATCCGGACGAGAAACTTAGGTCTAACTCTAGTAATCTTTGAACCCGTGATGTTCAATTCTGATATATATTTCGTCTTCAGATCATCCGGACGAGAAACTTAGGTCTAACTCTAGTAATCTTTGAACCCGTGATGTTCAATTCTGATATATTTCGTCTTCAGATCATCCAGACGAGAAACTTAGGTCTAACTCTAGTAATCTTTGAACCCGTGATGTTCAATTCTGATATATTTCGTCTCCATTCCATCCGGACGAGAAACTCAGGTCTAACTCTAGTAATCTTTGAACCCGTGATGTTCAATTATGATATTTTCGTCTTCAGATCATCCGGACGAGAAACTTAGGTCATACTCTAGTAATCTTTGAACCCGTGATGTTCAATTCTGATATATTTCGTCTTCAGATCATCCGGACGAGAAACTTAGGTCTAACTCTAGTAATCTTTGAACCCGTGATGTTCAATTCTGATATATTTCGTCTTCAGATCATCCGGACGAGAAACTTAGGTCTAACTCTAGTAATCTTTGAACCCGTGATGTTCAATTCTGATATATTTCGTCTTCAGATCATCCGGACGAGAAACTTAGGTCTAACTAGAGAAATCTTTGAACCCGTGATGTTCAATTCTGATATATTTCGTCTTCAGATCATCAGGACGAGAAACTTAGGTCTAACTCTAGTAATCTTTGAACCCGTGATGTTCAATTCTGATATATTTCGTCTTCAGATCATCCGGACGAGAAACTTAGGTCTAACTCTAGTAATCTTTGAACCCGTGATGTTCAATTCTGATATATTTCGTCTTCAGATCATCCGGACGAGAAACTTAGGTCTAACTCTAGTAATCTTTGAACCCGTGATGTTCAATTCTGATATATTTCGTCTTCAGATCATCCGGACGAGAAACTTAGGTCTAACTCTAGTAATCTTTGAACCCGTGATGTTCAATTATGATATATTTCGTCTTCAGATCATCCAGACGAGAAACTTAGGTCTAACTCTAGTAATCTTTGAACCCGTGATGTTCAATTCTGATATATTTCGTCTTCAGATCATCCGGACTAGAAACTTAGGTCTAACTCTAGTAATCTTTGAACCCGTGATGTTCAATTCTGATATATTTCGTCTTCAGATCATCCGGACGAGAAACTTAGGTCTAACTCTAGTAATCTTTGAACCCGTGATGTTCAATTCTGATATATTTCGTCTTCAGATCATCCGGACGAGAAACTTAGGTCTAACTCTAGTAATCTTTGAACCCGTGATGTTCAATTCGATATATTTCGTCTTCAGATCATCCGGACGAGAAACTTAGGTCTAACTCTAGTAATCTTTGAACCCGTGATGTTCAATTCAGATATATTTCGTCTTCAGATCATCCGGACGAGAAACTTAGGTCTAACTCTAGTAATCTTTGAACCCGTGATGTTCAATTCTGATATATTTCGTCTTCAGATCATCCGGACGAGAAACTTAGGTCTAACTCTAGTAATCTTTGAACCCGTGATGTTCAATTATGATATATTTCGTCTTGAGATCATCCGGACGAAAACTCAGGTCTAACTCTAGTAATCTTTGAACCCGTGATGTTCAATTCTGATATATTTCGTCTTCAGATCATCCGGACGAGAAACTTAGGTCTAACTCTAGTAATCTTTGAACCCGTGATGTTCAATTATGATATATTTCGTCTTCAGTTCATCCGGACGAGAAACTTAGGTCTAACTCTAGTAATCTTTGAACCCGTGATGTTCAATTCTGATATATTTCGTCTTCAGATCATCCGGACGAGAAACTTAGGTCTAACTCTAGTAATCTTTGAACCCGTGATGTTCAATTCTGATATATTTCGTCTTTAGATCATCCGGACGAGAAACTTAGGTCTAACTCTAGTAATCTTTGAACCCGTGATGTTCAATTATGATATATTTCGTCTTCAGATCATCCGGACGAGAAACTTAGGTCTAACTCTAGTAATCTTTGAACCCGTGATGTTCAATTCTGATATATTTCGTCTTCAGATCATCCGGACGAGAAACTAAGGTCTAACTCTAGTAATCTTTGAACCCGTGATGTTCAATTCTGATATATATTTCGTCTTGAGATCATCGGACGAGAAACTTAGGTCTAACTCTAGTAATCTTTGAACCCGTGATGTTCAATTCGATATATTTCGTCTTGAGATCATCCGGACGAGAAACTTAGGTCTAACTCTAGTAATCTTTGAACCCGTGATGTTCAATTCTGATATATTTCGTCTTGAGATCATCCGGACGAGAAACTTAGGTCTAACTCTAGTAATCTTTGAACCGTGATGTTCAATTCTGATATATTTCGTCTTGAGATCATCCGGACGAGAAACTTCGGGTCTAACTCTAGTAATCTTTGAACCCGTGATGTTCAATTCGATATATTTCGTCTTGAGATCATCCAGGACGAGAAACTTAGGTCTAACTCTAGTAATCTTTGAACCCGTGATGTTCAATTCGATATATTTCGTCTTCAGATCATCCGGACGAGAAACTCAGGTCTAACTCTAGTAATCTTTGAACCCGTGATGTTCAATTCTGATATATTTCGTCTTCAGATCATCCGGACGAGAAACTTAGGTCTAACTCTAGTAATCTTTGAACCGTGATGTTCAATTCTGATATATTTCGTCTTCAGATCATCCGGACGAGAAACTTAGGTCTAACTCTAGTAATATTTGAACCCGTGATGTTCAATTCGATATATTTCGTCTTGAGATCATCAGACGACGAGAAACTTAGGTCTAACTCTAGTAATCTTTGAACCCGTGATGTTCAATTCGATATATTTCGTCTTCAGATCATCCGGACGAAAACTTAGGTCTAACTCTAGTAATCTTTGAACCGTGATGTTCAATTCGATATATTTCGTCTTGAGATCATCCGGACGAGAAACTTAGGTCTAACTCTAGTAATATTTGAACCCGTGATGTTCAATTCTGATATATTTCGTCTTCAGATCATCCGGACGAGAAACTTAGGTCTTACTCTAGTAATCTTTGAACCCGTGATGTTCAATTCTGATATATTTCGGATCATTCGGACGAGAAACTTAACTCTAACTCTAGTAATCTTTGAACCCGTGATGTTCAATTCGATATATTTCGTCTTCAGTTCATTAGGAAGAGAAACTTAGGTCTAACCCTAGTAATCTTAGAACCAGTGATGTTCAATTCGATATATTTCGTCTTCAGATCATCCGGACGAGAAACTTAGGTCTAACTCTAGTAATCTTTGAACCCGTGATGTTCAATTCTGATATATTTCGTCTTGAGATCATCGGACGAGAAACTTAGGTCTAACTCTAGTAATCTTTGAACCCGTGATGTTCAATTCGATATATTTCGTCTTCCAGATCATCCGGACGAGAAACTCGGGTCTAACTCTAGTAATCTTTGAACCCGTGATGTTCAATTCTGATATATTTCGTCTTTAGATCATCCAGACGAGAAACTCTGGTCTAACTCTAGTAATCTTTGAACCCGTGATGTTCAATTCTGATATATTTCGTCTTCAGATCATCCGGACGAAAAAACTTAGGTCTAACTCTAGTAATCTTTGAACCCGTGATGTTCAATTCTGATATATATTTCGTCTTCAGATCATCCGGACGATAAACTCTGGTCTAACTCTAGTAATCTTTGAACCCGTGATGTTGAATTATGATATATTTCGTCTTCAGATCATCCGGACGAGAAACTTAGGTCTAACTCTAGTAATCTTTGAACCCGTGATGTTCAATTCGATATATTTCGTCTTGAGATCATCCGGACGAGAAACTTAGGTCTAACTCTAGTAATCTTTGAACCCGTGATGTTCATTTGATATATTTCGTCTTGATCATCCGGACGAGAAACTTAGGTCTAACTCTAGTAATCTTTGAACCCGTGATGTTCAATTCGATATATTTCGTCTTGAGATCATCCGGACGAGAAACTTAGGTCTAACTCTAGTAATCTTTGAACCGTGATGTTCAATTCGATATATTTCGTCTTCAGATCATCCGGACGAGAAACTTAGGTCTAACTCTAGTAATCTTTGAACCCGTGATGTTCAATTCGATATATTTCGTCTTGAGATCATCCGGACGAGAAACTCGGGTCTAACTCTAGTAATCTTTGAACCCGTGATGTTCAATTCGATATATTTCGTCTTCGAGATCATCCGGACGAGAAACTTAGGTCTAACTCTAGTAATCTTTGAACCCGTGATGTTCAATTCGATATATTTCGTCTTCAGATCATCCGGACGAGAAACTTAGGTCTAACTCTAGTAATCTTTGAACCCGTGATGTTCAATTCTGATATATTTCGTCTTCAGATCATAAGGACGAGAAACTCGGGTCTAACTCTAGTAATCTTTGAACCCGTGATGTTCAATTCGATATATTTCGTCTTCAGATCATCCAGGACGAGAAACTTAGGTCTAACTCTAGTAATCTTTGAACCCGTGATGTTCAATTCGATATATTTCGTCTTGAGATCATCCGGACGAGAAACTTAGGTCTAACTCTAGTAATCTTTGAACCCGTGATGTTCAATTCTGATATATTTCGTCTTGAGATCATCCGGACGAGAAACTTAGGTCTAACTCTAGTAATCTTTGAACCCGTGATGTTCAATTCGATATATTTCGTCTTCAGATCATCCAGGACGAGAAACTTAGGTCTAACTCTAGTAATCTTTGAACCCGTGATGTTCAATTCGATATATTTCGTCTTCGAGATCATCCGGACGAGAAACTTAGGTCTAACTCTAGTAATCTTTGAACCCGTGATGTTCAATTCTGATATATTTCGTCTTCAGATCATCCAGACGAGAAACTTAGGTCTAACTCTAGTAATCTTTGAACCGTGATGTTCAATTCTGATATATTTCGTCTTCAGATCATCCGGACGAGAAACTTAGGTCTAACTCTAGTAATCTTTGAACCCGTGATGTTCAATTCTGATATATTTCGTCTTCAGATCATCCAAACGAGAAACTCTGGTCTAACTCTAGTAATCTTTGAACCCGTGATGTTCAATTATGATATATTTCGTCTTCAGATCATCCGGACGAGAAACTTAGGTCTAACTCTAGTAATCTTTGAACCTGGGATGTTCAATTCTGATATATTTCGTCTTTAGATCATCCGGACGAGAAACTCTAGTCTAACTCTAGTAATCTTTGAACCCGTGATGTTCAATTCTGATATATTTCGTCTTCAGATCATCCAGGACGAGAAACTTAGGTCTAACTCTAGTAATCTTTGAACCCGTGATGTTCAATTCTGATATATTTCGTTTCAGATCATCCAGACGAGAAACTTAGGTCTAACTCTAGTAATCTTTGAACCTGTGATGTTCAATTCTGATATATTTCGTCTTCAGATCATCCGGACGAGAAACTTAGGTCTAACTCTAGTAATCTTTGAACCCGTGATGTTCAATTTTGATATATTTCGTCTTCAGATCATCCGGACGAGAAACTTAGGTCTAACTCTAGTAATCTTTGAACCCGTGATGTTCAATTCTGATATATTTCGTCTTCAGATCATCCGGACGAGAAACTTAGGTCTAACTCTAGTAATCTTTGAACCCGTGATGTTCAATTATGATATATTTCGTCTTGAGATCATCGGACGAGAAACTTAGGTCTAACTCTAGTAATCTTTGAACCAGGATGTTCAATTCTGATATATTTCGTCTTCGAGATCATCCGGACGAGAAACTTAGGTCTAACTCTAGTAATCTTTGAACCTTGATGTTCAATTCTGATATATTTCGTCTTCAGATCATCCGGACGAGAAACTTAGGTCTAACTCTAGTAATCTTTGAACCCGTGATGTTCAATTCTAATATATTTCGTCTTCAGATCATCCGGACGAGAAACTTAGGTCTAACTCTAGTAATCTTTGAACCCATGATGTTCAATTCTGATATATTTCGTCTTCAGATCATCCGGACGAGAAACTTAGGTCTAACTCTAGTAATCTTTGAACCCGTGATGTTCAATTCTGATATATTTCGTCTTTAGATCATCCGGACGAGAAACTCGGGTCTAACTCTAGTAATCTTTGAACCCGTGATGTTCAATTCTGATATATTTCGGCTTCAAATCATCTGGACGAGAAACTCAGGTCTAACTCTAGTAATCTTTGAACCCGTGATGTTCAATTCTGATATATTTCGTCTTCAGATCATCCGGACGAGAAACTCGGGTATAACTCTAGTAATCTTTGAACCCGTGATGTTCAATTATGATATATTTCGTCTTCAGATCATCCGGACGAGAAACTTAGGTCTAACTCTAGTAATCTTTGAACCCGTGATGTTCAATTCTGATATATTTCGTCTTGAGATCATCCGACGAGAAACTCGGGTCTAACTCTAGTAATCTTTGAACCCGTGATGTTCAATTCTGATATATTTCGTCTTCAGATCATCCGGACGAGAAACTTAGGTCTAACTCTAGTAATCTTTGAACCCGTGATGTTCAATTCTAATATATTTCGTCTTCAGATCATCCGGACGAGAAACTTAGGTCTAACTCTAGTAATCTTTGAACCCGTGATGTTCAATTCTAATATATTTCGTCTTCAGATCATCCGGACGAGAAACTCGGGTCTAACTCTAGTAATCTTTGAACCCGTGATGTTCAATTCTATATATTTCGTCTTCAGATCATCCGGACGAGAAACTTAGGTCTAACTCTAGTAATCTTTGAACCCGTGATGTTCAATTCGATATATTTCGTCTTCAGATCATCCGGACGAGAAACTTAGGTATAACTCTAGTAATCTTTGAACCCGTGATGTTCAATTCCGATATATTTCGTCTTCAGATCATCCGGACGAAAAACTCAGGTCTAACTTTAGTAATCTTTGAACCCGTGATGTTCAATTCTGATATATTTCGTCTTCAGATCATCCGGACGAGAAACTTAGGTCTAACTCTAGTAATCTTTGAACCCGTGATGTTCAATTCGATATATTTCGTCTTCGAGATCATCCGGACGAGAAACTTAGGTCTAACTCTAGTAATCTTTGAACCCGTGATGTTCAATTATGATATATTTCGTCTTCAGATCATCCGACGAGAAACTTAGGTCTAACTCTAGTAATCTTTGAACCCGTGATGTTCAATTCGATATATTTCGTCTTGAGATCATCCGGGACGAGAAACTTAGGTCTAACTCTAGTAATCTTTGAACCCGTGATGTTCAATTCTGATATATTTCGTCTTCAGATCATCCGGACGAGAAACTTAGGTCTAACTCTAGTAATCTTTGAACCCGTGATGTTCAATTCGATATATTTCGTCTTCAGATCATCCGGACGAGAAACTTAGGTCTAACTCTAGTAATCTTTGAACCCGTGATGTTCAATTATGATATATTTCGTCTTGAGATCATCCGGACGAGAAACTTAGGTCTAACTCTAGTAATCTTTGAACCCGTGATGTTCAATTCGATATATTTCGTCTTCAGATCATCGGACGAGAAACTTAGGTCTAACTCTAGTAATCTTTGAACCGTGATGTCCAATTCTGATATATTTCGTCTTCAGATCATCCGGACGAGAAACTTAGGTCTAACTATAGTAATCTTTGAACCCGTGATGTTCAATTCTGATATATTTCGTCTTCAGATCATCAGGACGAGAAACTTAGGTCTAACTCTAGTAATCTTTGAACCCGTGATGTTCAATTATGATATATTTCGTCTTCAGATCATCCGGACGAGAAACTTAGGTCTAACTCTAGTAATCTTTGAACCCGTGATGTTCAATTCTGATATATTTCGCCTTCAGATCATCCGGACGAGAAACTTAGGACTAACTCTAGTAATCTTTGAACCCGTGATGTTCAATTCTGATATATTTCGTCTTCAGATCATCCGGACGAGAAACTTAGGTCTAACTCTAGTAATCTTTGAACCCGTGATGTTCAATTCGATATATTTCGTCTTCAGATCATCCGGACGAGAAACTTAGGTCTAACTCTAGTAATCTTTGAACCCGTGATGTTCAATTCGATATATTTCGTCTTCAGATCATCCGGACGAGAAACTTAGGTCTAACTCTAGTAATCTTTGAACCCGTGATGTTCAATTCGATATATTTCGTCTTCAGATCATCCGGACGAGAAACTTAGGTCTAACTCTAGTAATCTTTGAACCCGTGATGTTCAATTCTGATATATTTCGTCTTCAGATCATCCGGACGAGAAACTTAGGTCTAACTCTAGTAATCTTTGAACCCGTGATGTTCAATTCGATATATTTCGTCTTGAGATCATCCGGACGAGAAACTCAGGTCTAACTCTAGTAATCTTTGAACCCGTGATGTTCAATTCTGATATATTTCGTCTTCAGATCATCCGGACGAGAAACTTAGGTCTAACTCTAGTAATCTTTGAACCCGTGATGTTCAATTCGATATATTTCGTCTTCAGATCATCCGGACGAGAAACTTAGGTCTAACTCTAGTAATCTTTGAACCCGTGATGTTCAATTCGATATATTTCGTCTTGAGATCATCCGGACGAGAAACTTAGGTCTAACTCTAGTAATCTTTGAACCCGTGATGTTCAATTCGATATATTTCGGATCATCGGACGAGAAACTTAGGTCTAACTATAGTAATCTTTGAACCCGTTATGTTCAATTCTGATATATTTCGTCTTCAGATCATCCGGACGAGAAACTTAGGTCTAACTCTAGTAATCTTTGAACCCGTGATGTTCAATTCTGATATATTTCGTCTTCATATCATCCGGACGAGAAACTTAGGTCTAACTCTAGTAATCTTTGAACCCGTGATGTTCAATTCTGATATATTTCGTCTTCAGATCATCCGGACGAGAAACTTAGGTCTAACTCTAGTAATCTTTGAACCCGTGATGTTCAATTCTGATATATTTTGTCTTCAGATCATCCGGACGAGAAACTTAGGTCTAACTCTAGTAATCTTTGAACTCGTGATGTTCAATTCTGATATATTTCGTCTTCAGATCATCCGGACGAGAAACTTAGGTCTAACTCTAGTAATCTTTGAACCCGTGATGTTCAATTCTGATATATTTCGTCTTCAGATCATCCGGACGAGAAACTTAGGTCTAACTCTAGTAATCTTTGAACCCGTGATGTTCAATTCTGATATATTTCGTCTTCAGATCATCCGGACGAGAAACTTAGGTCTAACTCTAGTAATCTTTGAACCCGTGATGTTCAATTCGATATATTTCGTCTTGAGATCATCCGGACGAGAAACTTAGGTCTAACTCTAGTAATCTTTGAACCCGTGATGTTCAATTCGATATATTTCGTCTTCAGATCATCCGGACGAGAAACTTAGGTCTAACTCTAGTAATCTTTGAACCCGTGATGTTCAATTCTGATATATTTCATTTTCAGTTCATCCGGACGAGAAACTTAGGTCTAACTCTAGTAATCTTTGAACCCGTGATGTTCAATTCTGATATATTTCGTCTTGAGATCATCCGGACGAGAAACTCGGGTCCAACTCTAGTAATCTTTGAACCCGTGATGTTCAATTCTGATATATTTCGTCTTCAGATCATCGGACGAGAAACTTAGGTCTAACTCTAGTAATCTTTGAACCCGTGATGTTCAATTCTGATATATTTCGTCTTCAGTTCACCCGGACGAGAAACTTAGGTCTAACTCTAGTAATCTTTGAACCCGTGATGTTCAATTCTGATATATTTCGTCTTCAGATCATCCGGACGAGAAACTTAGGTCTAACTCTAGTAATCTTTGAACCCGTGATGTTCAATTCTGATATATTTCGTCTTCAGATCATCCGGACGAGAAACTTAGGTCTAACTCTAGTAATCTTTGAACCCGTGATGTTCAATTCGATATATTTCGTCTTGAGATCATCCGGACGAGAAACTTAGGTCTAACTCTAGTAATCTTTGAACCTGTGATGTTCAATTCGATATATTTCGTCTTCAGATCATCCGGACGAGAAACTTAGGTCTAACTCTAGTAATCTTTGAACCCGTGATGTTCAATTCGATATATTTTCGTCTTCAGATCATCCGGACGAGAAACTTAGGTCTAACTCTAGTAATCTTTGAACCCGTGATGTTCAATTCTGATATATTTCGTCTTGAGATCATCGGACGAGAAACTTCTGGTCTAACTCTAGTAATCTTTGAACCCGTGATGTTCAATTCGATATATTTCGTCTTGAGATCATCCGGACGAGAAACTTGGGTCTAACTCTAGTAATCTTTGAACCCGTGATGTTCAATTCTGATATATTTCGTCTTCAGATCATCCGGACGAGAAACTCGGGTCTAACTCTAGTAATCTTTGAACCCGTGATGTTCAATTCTGATATATTTCGTCTTCGGATCATCCGGACGAGAAACTTAGGTCTAACTCTAGTAATCTTTGAACCCGTGATGTTCAATTCAGATATATTTCGTCTTCAGATCATCCGGACGAGAAACTTAGGTCTAACTCTAGTAATCTTTGAACCCGTGATGTTCAATTCAGATATATTTCGTCTTCAGATCATCCGGACGAGAAACTTAGGTCTAACTCTAGTAATCTTTGAACATGTGATGTTCAATTCTGATATATTTCGTCTTGAGATCATCCGGACGAGAAACTGAGGTCTAACTCTAGTAATCTTTGAACCCGTGATGTTCAATTCGATATATTTCGTCTTCAGATCATCCGGACGAGAAACTTAGGTCTAACTCTAGTAATCTTTGAACCCGTGATGTTCAATTCTGATATATTTCGTCTTCAGATCATCCGGACGAGAAACTTAGGTCTAACTCTAGTAATCTTTGAACCGTGATGTTCAATTCTGATATATTTCGTCTTCAGATCATCCGGACGAGAAACTCGGGTCTAACTCTAGTAATCTTTGAACCCGTGATGTTCAATTCTTATATATTTCGTCTTCGATCATCCGGACGAGAAACTTAGGTCTAACTCTAGTAATCTTTGAACCCGTGATGTTCAATTCGATATATTTCGTCTTCGAGATCATCCGGACGAGAAACTTAGGTCTAACTCTAGTAATCTTTGAACCCGTGATGTTCAATTCTGATATATTTCGTCTTCAGATCATCCGGACGAGAAACTTAGGTCTAACTCTAGTAATCTTTGAACCCGTGATGTTCAATTCTGATATATTTCGTCTTCGGATCATCCGGACGAGAAACTTAGGTCTAACTCTAGTAATCTTTGAACCCGTGATGTTCAATTCTGATATATTTCGTTTCAGATCATCCGGACGAGAAACTTAGGTCTAACTCTAGTAATCTTTGAACCCGTGATGTTCAATTCGATATATTTCGTCTTCAGATCATCCGGACGAGAAACTTAGGTCTAACTCTAGTAATCTTTGAACCCGTGATGTTCAATTATGATATATTTCGTCTTCAGATCATCCGGACGAGAAACTTAGGTCTAACTCTAGTAATCTTTGAACCCGTGATGTTCAATTCTGATATATTTCGTCTTCGAGATCATCGGACGAGAAACTTAGGTCTAACTCTAGTAATCTTTGAACCCGTGATGTTCAATTCTGATATATTTCGTCTTCGAGATCATCCGGACGAGAAACTTAGGTCTAACTCTAGTAATCTTTGAACCCGGATGTTCAATTCGATATATTTCGTCTTCAGATCATCCGGACGAGAAACTTAGGTCTAACTCTAGTAATCTTTGAACCCGTGATGTTCAATTCGATATATTTCGTCTTCAGATCATCCGGACGAGAAACTTAGGTCTAACTCTAGTAATCTTTGAACCGTGATGTTCAATTCGATATATTTCGTCTTGAGATCATCCGGACGAGAAACTTCGGGTCTAACTCTAGTAATCTTTGAACCCGTGATGTTCAATTATGATATATTTCGTCTTCAGATCATCCGGACGAGAAACTTAGGTCTAACTCTAGTAATCTTTGAACCCGTGATGTTCAATTCGATATATTTCGTCTTCGAGATCATCCGGACGAGAAACTTAGGTCTAACTCTAGTAATCTTTGAACCCGTGATGTTCAATTCTGATATATTTCGTCTTCAGATCATCCGACGAGAAACTTAGGTCTAACTCTAGTAATCTTTGAACCCGTGATGTTCAATTCTGATATATTTCGTCTTCAGATCATCTGGACGAGAAACTTAGGTCTAACTCTAGTAATCTTTGAACCCGTGATGTTCAATTCTGATATATTTCGTCTTCAGTTCATCCGGACGAGAAACTCGGGTCTAACTCTAGTAATCTTTGAACCCGTGATGTTCAATTCTGATATATTTCGTTTTCAGATCATCCGGACGAGAAACTTAGGTCTAACTCTAGTAATCTTTGAACCCGTGATGTTCAATTCTGATATATTTCGTCTTGAGATCATCCGGACGAGAAACTTAGGTCTAACTCTAGTAATCTTTGAACCCGTGATGTTCAATTCGATATATTTCGTCTTCAGATCATCCGGACGAGAAACTTAGGTCTAACTCTAGTAATCTTTGAACCCGTGATGTTCAATTCTGATATATTTCGTCTTCAGATCATCCGGACGAGAAACTTAGGTCTAACTCTAGTAATCTTTGAACCCGTGATGTTCAATTCTGATATATTTCGTCTTCAGATCATCCGGACGAGAAACTTAGGTCTAACTCTAGTAATCTTTGAACCCGTGATGTTCAATTCTGATATATTTCGTCTTCAGATCATCCGGACGAGAAACTTAGGTCTAACTCTAGTAATCTTTGAACCCGTGATGTTCAATTCTGATATATTTCGTCTTCAGTTCATCCGGACGAGAAACTTAGGTCTAACTCTAGTAATCTTTGAACCAGTGATGTTCAATTCTGATATATTTCGTCTTCAGATCATCCGGACGAGAAACTTAGGTCTAACTCTAGTAATCTTTGAACCCGTGATGTTCAATTTTGATATATTTCGTTTTCAGTTCATCCGGACGAGAAACTTAGGTCTAACTCTAGTAATCTTTGAACCGTGATGTTCAATTCGATATATTTCGTCTTGAGATCATCCGGACGAGAAACTCGGGTCTAACTCTAGTAATCTTTGAACCCGTGATGTTCAATTCTGATATATTTCGTCTTCAGATCATCCGGACGAGAAACTTAGGTCTAACTCTAGTAATCTTTGAACCTGTGATGTTCAATTCGATATATTTCGTCTTGAGATCATCCGACGAGAAACTTAGGTCTAACTCTAGTAATCTTTGAACCCGTGATGTTCAATTCGATATATTTCGTCTTCAGATCATCCGGACGAGAAACTTAGGTCTAACTCTAGTAATCTTTGAACCGTGATGTTCAATTCGATATATTTCGTCTTGAGATCATCCGGACGAGAAACTTAGGTCTAACTCTAGTAATCTTTGAACCCGTGATGTTCAATTCGATATATTTCGTCTTCAGATCATCCGGACGAGAAACTTAGGTCTAACTCTAGTAATCTTTGAACCCGTGATGTTCAATTCGATATATTTCGTCTTGAGATCATCGGACGAGAAACTTAGGTCTAACTCTAGTAATCTTTGAACCCGTGATGTTTAATTCTGATATATTTCGTCTTCAGATCATCCGGACGAGAAACTTAGGTCTAACTCTAGTAATCTTTGAACCCGTGATGTTCAATTCGATATATTTCGTCTTGAGATCATCCGGACGAGAAACTTAGGTCTAACTCTAGTAATCTTTGAACCCGTGATGTTCAATTCGATATATTTCGTCTTCAGATCATCCGGACGAGAAACTTAGGTCTAACTCTAGTAATCTTTGAACCCGTGATGTTCAATTCGATATATTTCGTCTTCAGATCATCCGGACGAGAAACTTAGGTCTAACTTTAATAATCTTTGAACCCGTGATGTTCAATTCAGATATATTTCGTCTTCAGATCATCCAGACGAGAAACTTAGGTCTAACTCTAGTAATCTTTGAACCCGTGATGTTCAATTCTGATATATTTCGTCTTCAGATCATCTGGACGAGAAACTCGGGTCTAACTCTAGTAATCTTTGAACCCGTGATGTTCAATTCTGATATATTTCGTCTTCAGATCATCCGGACGAGAAACTTAGGTCTAACTCTAGTAATCTTTGAACCCGTGATGTTCAATTTTAATATATTTCGTCTTCAGATTATCCGGACGATAAACTCGGGTCTAACTCTAGTAACCTTTGAACCGGTGATGTTCAATTCTGATATATTTCGTTTTCAGATCATCCGGACGAGAAACTCAGGTCTAACTCTAGTAATCTTTGAACCCGTGATGTTCAATTCTGATATATTTCGTCTTCAGATCATCCGGACGAGAAACTTGGGTCTAACTCTAGTAATCTTTGAACCCGTGATGTTCAATTCTGATATATTTCGTCTTTAGATCATCCGGACGAGAAACTCGGGTCTAACTCTAGTAATCTTTGAACCCGTGATGTTCAATTCTGATATATTTCGTCTTCAGATCATCCGGACGAGAAACTCGGGTCTAACTCTAGTAATCTTTGAACCGTGATGTTCAATTCTGATATATTTCGTCTTCAGATCATCCGGACGAGAAACTTAGGTCTAACTCTAGTAATCTTTGAACCCGTGATGTTCAATTCGATATATTTTCGTCTTGAGATCATCCGGACGAGAAACTTAGGTCTAACTCTAGTAATCTTTGAACCCGTGATGTTCAATTCGATATATTTCGTCTTGAGATCATCCAGACGAGAAACTTAGGTCTAACTCTAGTAATCTTTGAACCCGTGATGTTCAATTCGATATATTTCGTCTTGAGATCATCGGACGAGAAACTTAGGTCTAACTCTAGTAATCTTTGAACCCGTGATGTTCAATTCGATATATTTCGTCTTCAGATCATCCGGACGAGAAAACTTAGGTCTAACTCTAGTAATCTTTGAACCCGTGATGTTCAATTCGATATATTTCGTCTTCGATCATCCGGACGAGAAACTTAGGTCTAACTCTAGTAATCTTTGAACCCGTGATGTTCAATTCCGATATATTTCGTCATCAGATCATCCGGACGAGAAACTTAGGTCTAACTCTAGTAATCTTTGAACCCGTGATGTTCAATTCCGATATATTTCGTCTTGAGATCATCGGACGAGAAACTTAGGTCTAACTCTAGTAATCTTTGAACCCGTGATGTTCAATTCGATATATTTCGTCTTCAGATCATCCGGACGAGAAACTTAGGTCTAACTCTAGTAATCTTTGAACCCGTGATGTTCAATTCGATATATTTCGTCTTGAGATCATCCGGACGAGAAACTTAGGTCTAACTCTAGTAATCTTTGAACCCGTGATGTTCAATTCGATATATTTCGTCTTCAGTTCATCCATACGAGAAACTCAGGTCCAACTATAGTAATCTTTGAACCCGTGATGTCCAATTATGATATATTTCGTCTTCAGATCATCGGACGAGAAACTTAGGTCTAACTCTAGTAATCTTTGAACCCGTGATGTTCAATTCTGATATATTTCGTCTTGAGATCATCGGACGAGAAACTTAGGTCTAACTCTAGTAATCTTTGAACCCGTGATGTTCAATTCGATATATTTCGTCTTCGAGATCATCCGGACGAGAAACTTAGGTCTAACTCTAGTAATCTTTGAACCCGTGATGTTCAATTCGATATATTTCGTCTTCGGATCATCCAGGACGAAAACTTAGGTCTAACTCTAGTAATCTTTGAACCCGTGATGTTCAATTACGATATATTTCGTCTTGAGATCATCCGGACGAGAAACTTAGGTCTAACTCTAGTAATCTTTGAACCCGTGATGTTCAATTACGATATATTTCGTCTTGAGATCATCCAGGACGAGAAACTTAGGTCTAACTCTAGTAATCTTTGAACCCGTGATGTTCAATTCGATATATTTCGTCTTGAGATCATCCGGACGAGAAACTTAGGTCTAACTCTAGTAATCTTTGAACCCGTGATGTTCAATTCGATATATTTCGTCTTGAGATCATCCGGACGAGAAACTTAGGTCTAACTCTAGTAATCTTTGAACCCGTGATGTTCAATTCGATATATTTCGTCTTGAGATCATCCGGACGAAAACTTAGGTCTAACTCTAGTAATCTTTGAACCCGTGATGTTCAATTCTGATATATTTCGTCTTCAGATCATTCGGACGAGAAACTTAGGTCTAACTCTAGTAATCTTTGAACCCGTGATGTTCAATTCTGATATATTTCGTCTTCAGATCATTCGGACGAGAAACTTAGGTCTAACTCTAGTAATCTTTGAACCCGTGATGTTCAATTCTGATATATTTCGTCTTTCGAGATCATCCGGACGAGAAACTTAGGTCTAACTCTAGTAATCTTTGAACCGTGATGTTCAATTATGATATATTTCGTCTTCGAATCATCCGGACGAGAAACTCTAACTCTAGTAATCTTTGAACCCGTGATGTTCAATTCGATATATTTCGTCTTGAGATCATCTAGGACGGGAAACTCGGGTCTAACTCTAGTAATCTTTGAACCCGTGATGTTCAATTCTGATATATTTCGTCTTCAGATCATCCGGACGAGAAACTTAGGTCTAACTCTAGTAATCTTTGAACCCGTGATGTTCAATTACGATATATTTCGTCTTCAGATCATCCAGGACGAGAAACTTAGGTCTAACTCTAGTAATCATTGAACCCGTGATGTGCAATTTTGATATATTTCGTCTTTAGATCATCCGGACGAGAAACTTAGGTCTAACTCTAGTAATCTTTGAACCCGTGATGTTCAATTCTGATATATTTCGTCTTCAGATCATCCGGACGAGAAACTCGGGTCTAACTCTAGTAATCTTTGAACCCGTGATGTTCAATTCGGATATATTTCGTCTTCAGATCATCCGGACGAGAAACTTAGGTCTAACTCTAGTAATCTTTGAACCCGTGATGTTCAATTCTGATATATTTCGTCTTGAGATCATCCAGGACGAAAAACTTAGGTCTAACTCTAGTAATCTTTGAACCCGTGATGTTCAATTCGATATATTTCGTCTTCGAGATCATCCGGACGAGAAACTTAGGTCTAACTCTAGTAATCTTTGAACCCGTGATGTTCAATTCGATATATTTCGTCTTCGAGATCATCGGACGAGAAACTTAGGTCTAACTCTAGTAATCTTTGAACCCGTGATGTTCAATTCTGATATATTTCGTCTTCAGATCATCCGGACGAGAAACTCGGGTCTAACTCTAGTAATCTTTGAACCCGTGATGTTCAATTCGATATATTTCGTCTTCAGATCATCCGACGAACAAACTCAGGTCTAACTCTAGTAATCTTTGAACCCGTGATGTTCAATTCTAATATATTTCGTCTTCAGATCATCCAGACGAGAAACTTAGGTCTAACTCTAGTAATCTTTGAACCCGTGATGTTCAATTTTGATATATTTCGTCTTCAGATCATCCGGACGAGAAACTTAGGTCTAACTCTAGTAATCTTTGAACCCGTGATGTTCAATTCTGATATATTTCGTCTTCAGATCATCGGACGAGAAACTTAGGTCTAACTCTAGTAATCTTTGAACCCGTGATGTTCAATTCTGATATATTTCGTCTTTAGATCATCCGGACGAGAAACTCGGGTCTAACTCTAGTAATCTTTGAACCCGTGATGTTCAATTCTGATATATTTCGTCTTTAGATCATCCGGACGAGAAACTCAGGTCTAACTCTAGTAATCTTTGAACCCGTGATGTTCAATTCTGATATATTTCGTCTTTAGATCATCCGGACGAGAAACTTAGGTCTAACTCTAGTAATCTTTGAACCCGTGATGTTCAATTCGATATATTTCGTCTTCAGATCATCCGGACGAGAAACTTAGGTCTAACTCTAGTAATCTTTGAACCCGTGATGTTCAATTCGATATATTTCGTCTTCAGATCATCCGGACGAGAAACTTAGGTCTAACTCTAGTAATCTTTGAACCCGTGATGTTCAATTCGATATATTTCGTCTTGAGATCATCCGAGGACGAGAAACTTAGGTCTAACTCTAGTAATCTTTGAACCCAGTGATGTTCAATTCTGATATATTTCGTCTTCAGTTTATCCGGACGAGAAACTTAGGTCTAACTCTAGTAATCTTTGAACCCGTGATGTTCAATTCTGATATATTTCGTCTTCAGATCATCCGGACGAGAAACTCATAGGTCTAACTCTAGTAATCTTTGAACCCGTGATGTTCAATTCTGATATATTTCGTCTTCAGATCATCCGGAGGAGAAACTTAGGTCTAACTCTAGTAATCTTTGAACCCGTGATGTTCAATTCTGATATATTTCTTTTTCTGATCATCCGGACGAGAAACTTAGGTCTAACTCTAGTAATCTTTGAACCCGTGATGTTCAATTCTGATATATTTCATCTTCAGATCATCCGGACGAGAAACTTAGGTCTAACTCTAGTAATCTTTGAACCCGTGATGTTCAATTCTGATATATTTCGTCTTCAGATCATCTGGACGAGAAACTTAGGTCTAACTCTAGTAATCTTTGAACCTGGGATGTTCAATTCTGATATATTTCGTCTTTAGATCATCCAGACGAGAAACTTAGGTCTAAATCAAGTAATCTTTGAACCCGTGATGTTCAATTCTGATATATTTCGTCTTGAGATCATCCGGACGAGAAACTTAGGTCTAACTCTAGTAATCTTTGAACCCGTGATGTTCAATTCGATATATTTCGTCTTGAGATCATCCGGACGAGAAACTTAGGTCTAACTCTAGTAATCTTTGAACCCGTGATGTTCAATTCGATATATTTCGTCTTGAGATCATCCAGGACGAGAAACTTAGGTCTAACTCTAGTAATCTTTGAACCCGTGATGTTCAATTCGATATATTTCGTCTTCAGATCATCGGACGAGAAACTTAGGTCTAACTCTAGTAATCTTTGAACCCGTGATGTTCAATTCGATATATTTCGTCTTCGAGATCATCCGGACGAGAAACTTAGGTCTAACTCTAGTAATCTTTGAACCCGTGATGTTCAATTCGATATATTTCGTCTTCAGAGATCATCCGGACGAGAAACTTAGGTCTAACTCTAGTAATCTTTGAACCCGTGATGTTCAATTCGATATATTTCGTCTTCAGGTCATCGGACGAGAAACTCGGGTCTAACTCTAGTAATCTTTGAACCCGTGATGTTCAATTCGGATATATTTCGTCTTCAGATCATCCGGACGAGAAACTTAGGTCTAACTCTAGTAATCTTTGAACCTGGGATGTTCAATTCTGATATATTTCGTTTTCAGATCATCGGACGAGAAAACTTAGGTCTAACTCTAGTAATCTTTGAACCCGTGATGTTCAATTCGATATATTTCGTCTTCGAGATCATCCGGACGAGAAACTTAGTCTAACTCTAGTAATCTTTGAACCCGTGATGTTCAATTCGATATATTTCGTCTTGAGATCATCCGGACGAGAAACTTAGGTCTAACTCTAGTAATCTTTGAACCCGTGATGTTCATTTCGATATATTTCGTCTTCAAGATCATCGGACGAGAAACTTAGGTCTAACTCTAGTAATCTTTGAACCCGTGATGTTCAATTCGATATATTTCGTCTTGAGATCATCGGACGAGAAACTTAGGTCTAACTCTAGTAATCTTTGAACCCGTGATGTTCAATTATGATATATTTCGTCTTCAGATCATCCGGACGAGAAACTTAGGTCTAACTCTAGTAATCTTTGAACCCGTGATGTTCAATTCGATATATTTCGTCTTCGAGATCATCGGACGAGAAACTTAGGTCTAACTCTAGTAATCTTTGAACCCGTGATGTTCAATTCGATATATTTCGTCTTCAGATCATCCAGGACGAGAAACTCGGGTCTAACTCTAGTAATCTTTGAACCCGTGATGTTCAATTCGATATATTTCGTCTTTCATCATCCGGACGAGAAACTTAGGTCTAACTCTAGTAATCTTTGAACCCGTGATGTTCAATTCTGATATATATTTCGTCTTCAGATCATCCGGACGAGAAACTCGAGTCTAACTCTAGTAATCTTTGAACCCGTGATGTTCAATTCTTATATATTTCGTCTTCAGATCATCCGGACGAGAAACTCTGGTCTAACTCTAGTAATCTTTGAACCCGTGATGTTCAATTCTGATATATTTCGTCTTCAGATCATCCAGACGAGAAACTTAGGTCTAACTATAGTAATCTTTGAACCGTGATGTTCAATTCGATATATTTCGTCTTGAGATCATCCGGACGAGAAACTTAGGTCTAACTCTAGTAATCTTTGAACCCGTGATGTTCAATTCGATATATTTCGTCTTGAGATCATCCAGACGAGAAACTTAGGTCTAACTCTAGTAATCTTTGAACCCGTGATGTTCAATTCGATATATTTTCGTCTTGAGATCATCCGGACGAAACTCAGGTCTAACTCTAGTAATCTTTGAACCCATGTGATGTTCAATTCGATATATTTCGTCTTGAGATCATCCAGGACGAGAAACTTAGGTCTAACTCTAGTAATCTTTGAACCCGTGATGTTCAATTCGATATATTTCGTCTTGAGATCATCTAGTGACGAGAAACTTAGGTCTAACTCTAGTAATCTTTGAACCCGTGATGTTCAATTCGATATATTTCGTCTTCGAGATCATCCGGACGAGAAACTTAGGTCTAACTCTAGTAATCTTTGAACCTGTGATGTTCAATTCGATATATTTCGTCTTCAGATCATCCGGACGAGAAACTCGGGTCTAACTCTAGTAATCTTTGAACCGTGATGTTCAATTCGATATATTTCGTTTTCAGATCATCCGGACGAGAAACTTAGGTCTAACTCTAGTAATCTTTGAACCCGTGATGTTCAATTCGATATATTTCGTCTTGAGATCATCCGGACGAGAAACTTAGGTCTAACTCTAGTAATCTTTGAACCGTGATGTTCAATTCGATATATTTCGTTTCCAGATCATCCGGACGAGAAACTTAGGTCTAACTCTAGTAATCTTTGAACCTGTGATGTTCAATTCTGATATATTTCGTCTTCAGATCATCCGGACGAGAAACTTAGGTTTAACTCTAGTAATCTTTGAACCCGTGATGTTCAATTCGATATATTTCGTCTTGAGATCATCGGACGAGAAACTTAGGTCTAACTCTAGTAATCTTTGAACCGTGATGTTCAATTCGATATATTTCGTTTTCAGATCATCCGGACGAAAACTTAGGTCTAACTCTAGTAATCTTTGAACCTGTGATGTTCAATTCGATATATTTCGTCTTCGAGATCATCCGGACGAAAACTTAGGTCTAACTCTAGTAATCTTTGAACCCGTGATGTTCAATTCGATATATTTCGTCTTCAGATCATCCGGATGAGAAACTTAGGTCTAACTCTAGTAATCTTTGAACCCGTGATGTTCAATTCTGATATATTTCGTCTTCAGATCATCCGGACGAGAAACTTCGAGGTCTAACTCTAGTAATCTTTGAACCCGTGATGTTCAATTCAGATATATTTCGTCTTCAGATCATCCGGATGATAAAATTGGGTCTAACTCTAGTAATCTTTGAACCTGTGATGTTCAATTCTGATATATTTTATTTCGTCTTCAGATCACCCGGACGAGAAACTTGGGTCTAACTCTAGTAATCTTTGAACCCGTGATGTTCAATTCTGATATATTTCGTCTTCAGATCATCCGGACGAGAAACTTAGGTCTAACTCTAGTAATCTTTGAACCCGTGATGTTCAATTCTGATATATTTCGTTTTCAGTTCATCAGGACGAGAAACTCAGGTCTAACTCTAGTAATCTTTGAACCCGTGATGTTCAATTCTGATATATTTCGTCTTTAGATCATCCGGACGAGAAACTTAGGTCTAACTCTAGTAATCTTTGAACCCGTGATGTTCAATTCTGATATATTTCGTCTTTAGATCATCAGGACGAGAACTTCGGGTCTAACTCTAGTAATCTTTGAACCCGTGATGTTCAATTATGATATATTTCGTCTTCAGATCATCCGGACGAGAAACTTAGGTCTAACTCTAGTAATCTTTGAACCGGTGATGTTCAATTCGATATATTTCGTCTTCGAGATCATCGGACGAGA
>JAJJWX010003558.1:0-86612 GCA_023529315.1 Papaver bracteatum | reverse complement strand
ACACCCGTATTTTTCGTATGGCCCCCTCCCAAAGATGCATCATTGGTTTGAGATGAAACTTCATATCAAACCTATGTTGCGTGTTAAGAGTAACATTTCCTTAGAGCCGATATGTTGCGAAGGCATATCGTCCAAATGATAATATCACGCCAAAATGGCGCATTATGTTTGGCATATTGGCCAAAGGCCAATATTGCGTCGAGTATGGAAAATTTCCTAAGATACATTTGCCAAGGTTCGATATTACACCATCATGGTGCATTACGTGGGTTACATTGGCCTAGACCCAATAATTCACCACTATAGCGCAACATGCAAGCTATATTATCCAAGAGCCAATATCGCACCAAAATTTGCATCAGGCTAGTTGGGAGGACGACCTTGAGAAAAGTATGGTAGGGCATTGCGTAAGTCAATGGGTTATGGCCACTATTACACCACAATGGTGCATCAGGCTAGTACAGGATGGTCAAGGCAATGTAGCACCATCATGGCGCAATATTGAAGTTGGCCTACGGGATAGAAACGGAAACACAGCCATCATGGCGCTTTGTTTAGAAATGCATAGCAAGGGCCTTGAATAGTGAAGCAAGCAGGTCAAAGTCCTCCCAAACTTTAAGTTGTAAAAATGTCAACAAAACATATATAGGGAGGAATAGTTGGTTGAAGGTGCATATGCAGACTATGCACAAGTAAGCTTCATACCTTAGTCGGAAGAAGATAAATGATGTTAGCGCCTCATTTGTTGCTGCGTGGCCTTATTAATGTAGCATATGATGCCTAAGAATCACTATGCCAGGTTGCGAACTAAGTAGCATTTTCGAATGAATTTCCAATGATGCACATTATTGCGCATGATTTGCTATATTGACTATGCCATTATTGCTTTCCCACAACCTTGCATTATGAGTTGTATTAAGTTGATTGTATGGATAATAATGAACTAGAGTAGGGAAGGGTATATAGGCATCCGCAATGAGTTGTAATATTGATGGTCCAACACATTGTTACTCATATCATCTAATTGCGAGATGATTCCTACATATTGGCCTCTCATATCATCTGGATCGGTGATACAATGCAAGAGATGATTGTTTCCATACTTGATGAGGCGATTTGCATTTCATGCTCATACTTGCTATAAACTCGTTCGACGTATGCATGCACCAACTGCGCATTGTGCATGGCCAAGAAAGTAAGCAATATAGGTATGCAACTTATCATAGCTTGAATAAGCCTAAGGAAATATGGCATGAGCCTGATTGATGCACCCTCGGAAGGATAAAGATCAGTGCATGATTTCAGCAATGCCTAAGCTATGTAAGGAATATGGAAATAGGCTTACACTGTCCTATGCACGAATCTAAGGAATGTACTATGCTTGAAAAGGACTCGAAAGACTATGATGTATGCTAGAATTCATTGAAAGTATCTTATATATAAGGATTTAAACCATGCGTAGAACCAGGGTAAGCTGGAATGGTGTGGAGTCTAAGTCTAGATGCATCATGCTTGGAAGAGCATGCTTGGAAGAGCAAATGAACGTGTATTTTCCTGGCATGAACAGAAGTTTTAAGGCCCGGTTGATAGCATCATAATGACACATCAGGGAGTTATAGCCTGCGTGTTCTAGCGTATTAGGCGTAATTTTCTGATCTGGCACACAATGTGTCCATCATGGGTCCATTTTGGTGTTAGAATAGTTCTATATTGCTTTCGATAGAGGGAATTTGATCAACTGATGATCAATAGTTTTATCCTGACCATTACATAGACTATACAAAGACTTAATTATCTGACAAGCTCTTTTTAAAAAGTTGTCCACTATAAGGAATGCATTATGGATTGCAAACTATATATAAGGATTTACACCATGCGTAGAACCAGGGTAAGCTGGAATGGTGTGGAGTCTAAGTCTAGATGCATCATGCTTGGAAGAGAAAATGAACGTGTATTTTCCTGGCATGAACAGAAGTTTTAAGGCCCGGTTGATAGCATCATAATGACACATCAGGGAGTTATAGCCTGCTTGTTTTCGCGTGTTAGGCGTAATTTTCCGATCTGGCACACAATGTGTCCATCATGGGTCCATTTTGGTGTTAGAATAGTTCTATATTGCTTTCGATAGAGGGAATTTGATCAACTGATGATCAATAGTTTCATCCTGACCATTACATAGACTATACAAAGACTTAATTATCTGACAAGCTCTTTTTAAAAAGCTGTCCACTATAAGGAATGCATTATGGATTGCAAACTATACAAAGTATTGAGCCTTAGGAGGAATAAGCTTATTCTATACAAAGTTTAGATTAATATTACCATTAGCATACTAGTGTTGCATTTTCCATTTATAGACCTCTATGGTGGTATATTATGAACCTGCTAGAAATCTTATGGAGTTTTCTTTGTCATTTAAATATGGAGGAGGCCCTAGAAAACTTATTATATCATCTAGTTCAGTTGTGAATTCTTAATTAGTACTCTCTGAGTTCCAAATTCCAACTCCGTTGCTTTGCCAGATCATATATTTTAGCTTGTTTCCGAGAGGTGGATTTATATGCATTTATGATCTAGAGTCATCTAAAATGTATTAATCCCTTACAAGCAACATGCAATCATCTAAAATGTATTAATTCCTTACAAGCAACATGCAATCACATAAGGGAAGATCCACTTGAATTGTGTAACGAATGCAAGATAATCACTTTTATACCGACTATAGGGGTATAGTTGTACAAAAAGCCAGATTATGATGGGCACCATCTCTCCCAATTTTTCATTATTGTTGCCAAGGTAATAGACACGCCGTAATAGTTAAATGTCTATTATAATTTGAATATTATGAAAAATTTTGGTAATGGATATAATATAATTTGTAAGATATAGATGAGAATTTCCTATTTGAGATGGCCAATATAAACTGTCAATTTCTCAACAACAATCGAGGTCAAGTATGCCTTTCTCATTCATGCACTTGCTTAATCACCCCAAGAATGTTTTCTTCAAGCCGCATAAGCTCAAATATTGTTGTGATTTGACAAGACTCCTATCCTTCAATTGCATCAAAAAAAAAAAGTTGGACTTATAACTAACAAAATTTTACTCATTTTTTCTAACAAGAATGTTTTATTTGAGTTATTAACTTCCCATGTCAACAAAAGTCAAAACACACACGTCCATGATTTGCTGCCCTTATTTGTACATTTCCAAATAATGATCCAAAAACTTAAAAAGAATTCGAATGGTTTTGCATCAAACATTTTGGAACGTTGATTAAAATAAATCCAACGATTTTTAAACTTGATCCTAGTCACCAGATATGAACTAATCAGAGACCATCCTCAAACGTTTTAGCCACATATTTGATAGCATGTTTGGATACTAGTTAAGATGTTTTTTTTCAATTTCCAAAAACAAAAAAATCATAAGATAGTTTGGGAACACAATTTGAGAATGACTTCTTGAAGTAAAAAAAAATTAACAAAAAAAATACAAAGTCAACAAAAAAAACTGTAAAAATACAAAGTCAACAAAAAAAACTTCCTAATATCTAGTGATAATCTTAAATAATGAGTTTTAGATGTATATAATCTTAATGGTGGATTTATAGAAGAGAGGGGGCTTATACTTGGGTTGTCCATAAATTATCACGTTAATAACCCCATATATAAGTAACACATATTTATTTATTTATTTGTATATATATATATATATATATATATAACTAAGTAACACTTGATAGTATGGGTGTTCCTACTATATCAAAGGTATGGTAATTAAGGTTAATCCGTACATAATAAACACATTTTTATTTTTTTGGTTGTTCTTGAAAGTGTTTACTTAAAACAAAAATAAATAAAGAAAGAAAAAGACTAGTGTGGTGACATCGATAACTCCAATTAATATTATCCATGTTAAGCTTTTAATTACTAAATTTATATGAACTGGAATCTATCTCTAAACTCATATACTCCTTTTGTTTCAAAATAATAGGCTTGTTTCAAAATAAAGCCACTTCTTCTGCTAGCTTTCAGGTATTATTTTCGTTTCTTTGGATTTTTACTTGTAGAGTTTTTTTTTTTAATATTATTGTTTTATCAAATAAATTTTATTTCATTTTTAGAAATATTTCGGTATTAAGCCGAAGGACTATGTCAAAAGGTTTCGAGGTCAAAACTCTGAATTTTTGATAAATCTCTTTAAAGTCGTGGAGACCTTCAGTGGGACCAGTGAAATTGTCCACATACCGCATTCTGACAATTGGATGCTCGTTCCATCCGTCATGCAACCCACTGTCGTGCATGTCATGCCTGATTAGATGGTCTGACAATTGGATGCTCGTTCCATCCGTCATGCAACCCACCGTCGTGCATGTCATACCTGATTAGATGGTCACCTTGTTTGAATTTGTACTTGGATTCTTAAGAATTTATTTTAAGTTTTAACTTATGTATTCGTGTTTTTCTCCTAAAATACCATTGTCCTTAGGTGTTATTCATGTTCAGTACTTAATCTAGGACTTGTATATATAAAATATTATATCTATACTCTTTGGTTTTATTTTTGATTTTTGTCATTTTCTTGTGGAAGAAAATTTGCTCCCGGATTTAGGACTAGCATATTCCTGAACGTTAGATTAAGTGAGATATGACATCATCTAAGTGTTAGTTAACCCAATTTTTTCACTGAATAATTGGTCAAAGTAGAACCTAAAATCCTTGTGTTTTCTTTCATAATATCTTTAGTGCAGTCTAAAGCATGTTGGTAATATACATACTATCTTGATGTTCTTTCTTACTATAATTTACACACAAACAAGCATATTATTTTGAAACGGAGGGAGTACCATTTATGTTGATCACAATATTATCAAAATTTTCTTCATTTCTCATCAAATTATGATTCAAATTAACAGCAATCATGTCATTACGAACATCGTAATTACAAACACAAAAACCCTAATTCCTCCAAATTTTCCATAAACCCCAATGTCTAGGTCTATTGATATGGTTAACAAAAGTGCTAACAACATATGTGGAAGCAATGAAACCAACAATCCCAACTCCAAATTTAAAAGTTCGATTAGTCTCATCCCATTTTGCTTCAACCTGATCTCATTTAGTCTCAACCAATGAATTATTCCCATTTAGATTCTTCCCAAAACATAAAACAGCAGAGCCAGCCGAGTTGTTAATTAATGTTTTTCCCGATTCCCGACCAAAAAACAAATTTCTCTTCATCAACCATTTTATCTTCTTCTTCATGAATCATAGTGAAAGCAGCTTCTTGGTAATGTATACCCTCACCAAAGTTCCCCAAATTGATCGATGGAGGATGCTTCATACCTAACATAATATAAGAAGAATAATTTGTGGTTCTTTCAGAAAATTCTATAAAAAGGAAGAGACAAAATGGGATTAATTTATTTAGACCAATTTATAATGGGAATAGGAATTCTCTGATTGGCTTGTGCAATTTGTCAGTATTTCGACCGTCAGATTCGCCAGAATCTATAACAATCGATGGTTCGATCGATTACTAGGTTTTTTTTACAAATTTTCTTGGCTTTTTGTGTTTTCTTTGGTCCGGGTATTTGAAATGGTTTCGGGATCGTCTTTTGATTAGGGGGAAACATGATAGTTTAAAACTCTCATTTATTTTGGTCAACGGTCAAACAATTTAGTTGTCACTATTTAGTCTTCTATGAACTTTGGCACCACAAATTTACCAAATGAATGATAGCGTTCTCAAAAAGAATAATATGGGAAGCAAAAATGCTTTTATTTTATTTTTTGCGAAGAGAAAAGGTTGATGATTTGATCAATTAAATAGAAAAAGATATTCAAGGCGTTCCATAACTTTTGTTGTTAATGTGCAAAATATTTCCATCAGAAAAAAATAGAGCTAGTAGGAATACTACATAAAATACCTAAATCAATACTCTACAACAATTGCTTTGTAAATTGTTGTTAAGTCATTCTTGTCTTACTTCAAATCATTCTTAGTTGTCGTAGTTATCTTTCGTCTCATACTATGGGAAAAACAGTAATCTACAACTGTAACTTCACAATTCGTATATTTAAGGTTATGAAAGGTGGTATGTTTGACAACTTTTGTCAAACAAAAGTTGTCAAAGTATGAAAACGTCCAACTCTTGGGACCAAAGAGGAACAAAGAATCGTGACGAGAATCAAAATCATAACGTTTTTGTGAAAAGTATAGTGACCACCTTTAGACTTCAACAACTAATCCCGTTAAGGTAGTGAATAACTATACGACAACACTTATAAGGGTTGTTGAAGATTAAAAAAAAAATCAGTTGGAGAAATGGTGTTTGAGAGATTCGAACACAAGCCTACTAGGTGTTAGCACAAGCCTTGAACCATCCTAGGTGTTAGCACAAGCCTTGAACCATCCTTCCTTCCTCTCAATATTAGTAGTTTTGTCCTATTTTTTTATTGTTACTATCACAACCCTTATAAGAGTTGTAAAAAAAAATTTGAAAAATAAATAAATGAGGCGAACCTGAGCCTCCTGTGTCCAAGTGAGATATTCCAACCATCCTTTCACATTTAGATATATGATTATATTTTACATCTACTTTTATATATAAGAAAATTTCAAACTGAGCCTTCAAGTAATATGGTCATTTTCACAATCGGTAACATTTACTTATTTTCGATAAGGGTAGTATGGTCATTTTTACAGTCTCCATAATATTTATTGAATTTTTTTCCAATAAGGGTAATATGGTCATTTTCACAGTCTGTAACATTTACTTCACTTATTTCTGATAAGGGTAGTATGGTCATTTTCACAGTCTCCATAATATTTATTGCACTTTTTCCAATAAGGGTAATATGGTCATTCTTACAATCGGTAACATTTATTTTGATTATTTCCGATAAGGTTAGTATGGTCATTTTCACAGTCTCCATAATATTTATTGCACTTTTTTCTAATAAGGGTAATATGGTCATTTTCACAGTCTGTAACATTTACTTTACTTATTTCTGATAAGGGTATTATGGTCATTTTCATAGTCTCCATAATATTTATTGTACTTTTTTCCAATAGGGTAATATGGTCATTTTCACAGTCTGTAACATTTACTTTACTTATTTTCGATAAGGGTAGTATGGTCATTTTCACTGTCTGCATAGTATTTATTCCACTTTTTCCAATAAGGGTAATATGGTCATTTTCACAGTCTGTAACATTTACTTTACTTATTTTCGATAAGGGTAGTATGGTCATTTTCATAGTCTCCATAATATTTATTGCACTTTTTTCCAATAAGGGTAATATGCTCATTTTCACAGTCTGTGATATTCAATTCCGATATATTTCGTCTCCAGTTCATCCGAAAGAAAAACTCAGGTCTAACTCTAGTAATCTTTGAACCTGTGATGTTCAATTCTGATATATTTCGTCTGCAGTTCATACAAAAGAGAAACTCAGGTCTAACTCTAGTAATCTTTGAACCTGTGATGTTCAATTTTGATATATTTCGTCTGCAGTTCATCTGAAAGACAAACTCGGGTCTAACTCTAGTAATCTTTGAACCTATGATGTTCAATTCTGATATATTTCGTCTGCAGTTCATCCGAAAGACAAAATCAGGTCTAACTCTAGTGGTCCACTCCCGGCCAGGTTTCGATCTCGGAGCCATGGTATGCATACAATATGCCACGTATTAGCTAGAAAAGGGTTTGTTTAAGGTTTTTGAGAATATTCCATGGAATCTCACCTATGAATGGTTCATAGTATGTATGCCGTTATACCACATTTTAAGTTTGAATCGATATTGAAATTCATAATTATCGATTTCGATAATGTATCATGCTAGGTTTTAATTCAGAACCCCCCGAAGCTTCTTGCTGGTTCATAGTTTGCATATCGTTATACCATATTTGAAGTTTGAATCGACACTGAGCTTCATATTTATCGATTTCAATGATGTGTCATGCTAATTTTGAAGTCTGTGTTAGATATTTTCAAGATTGTTTGCCGCTTTCCGGGGGGCGTAGCCCCTCCCAACTGTGTTCGATCTGAACAGGGGCGTAGCCCCTGGAAATTTTTACTAGTTTTACTTTGGAAACCTAGAAGTTTCTATTCAAACTTGGACAGACGCGTCTCTCCCATAAGCCACCATTAATGGATTTTGGAAGCGTCTGTTGGTGATGAAAAGGCATTACTCACAGGAAGGAATATCCCTATAAATAGTGAACGCATTCTCCCATTCTCATCAATCAATTCAACTTGTTTTCTCTCTTTCTAAAGCATCATCAGAAACCTCTCTCGTGTGTTCTTGGTTGGGTCAAGGGGTGCAAACCATGAATCCAATTTCTCTGTTATAGGGCTTTCATTATATCCCGAAGGCATTTTTTTGCATATCTGTTGCAATCGCCAATTGATATTGGGAGGGTAAAAATAATCGTCTAAAAGAAATCTATTCGAGCCTTGAAAGTCACGAGTACAACAATTTCTTTTGTGTTTATTTCATCCTCAATTTGAACCCATTTTCCAACAGTCTGAACCTTCTCGAAGCTTCTCGGTTCATAGTTTGTATGTCGTTATACCATATTTGAAGTTTGAATTAACATCTAATTAAGTTTTATATATATATCGATTTCGGTGATGTATCCTTCTAGGTTTGAAGATAGAACCCTCCTGGAGCTTCTTGGTTCATAGTTTGTATGCCATTATACCACATTTGAAGTTCGAATCGACACTGACATTCATATATATATCGATTTCATTGATGTATCATGCTAAGTTTGATGTATGAACCCTCCCAGAGCCTATTGGTTCATAGTTTTTATGCTTCTTGAATGTACAAGTGTGAACTAAAGCTACTTCATGACATGTATGAATATTAGAAATTACTTCGTGACCTATGTGACTAGTCGAAGTTCAAAACGGAAGCACAAAGAAACACACCAATTATCGAATTCACTTCTTATTTTCCAGCTTCATTAATTCTTATACATTTTTTGGATTTTGTTTATATCAGAATGTCGATAACAATAGCCTAAATTTATTTTTTATTTTTTTGGATTTTTTTTCATGTCGAAGGTTGATAATAAACTGAATATATGAGTTTGTATTAGCACAAAGAGAAACACACATGCTTCTCAATCCGTATGAGCATCACAAATACAATCTCAACCGTTAGATTCTTCTCTAATCCGTATGAGTGGATCAAACGAAATCTTGTCCGTCCATAATTTTGATTCACCAAACCCTCCTCTACCACTCGAACTCTTATCTGTTATTCTCTAGATTCCTCTCTCGATCACCACGGTCGGCGCTCATTACCACCGCTGTTCTTTTCTCAATTCCACTTATTCTCTCGATCCCTTTTTTTCATAATATTCTCTCAATCTCTCTCGTTGACTCTCCCTTTCTCTCATCCGTAACAATCTCATCAAATCCAGATCTGAACCAAATTCTAATCAGCCCCATCACTGATCTGGGTAACAATCAACAAATATTAGGGGTTAGATTTATTGAAGTGTAGGGACTGGATTCAACCAAGAATCAGAGAAGGGCAAGGAGAAGATGACGTTAACTGCAACAACATCAACAAATGCTGATCTTATCAATGATCAGGGGATTTGAACTTCAATTCTTCTTCAAGCTGTGCTGCCAATAAGATGGAGATTCAAGGGAATTTCGGTGATTATTCTACAACAATAATGAATTTGTGGGATTTATGTGACTCGAAATTAGGTCTAGTTCAATCTGAAATTTGGAGAGGGTAATTGCTCGAGATTAACGGAAGCATGAGATGAGCCCTGATTTGGCTTATTGATTTGATTTTTTGGCTTATTGATTTGATTTTATGTTATTCGTAATAATGATGTGGGTTTTGTTTTTGAAGATTGTTGTGAAGATGAGTATAGATTTGGTGATGAATGGATAGTTATGTAGTAGTAATTTGGTTTTTGGGTCGGCTGAATCATTAAGATAAGCCATAAAATGTTGGACTCATAGATCTGAACAACTACAGGTCTGAACTTATAAATTCTGTGTCTTTTTTTTCTTTATTTATGTTTTATTAATCAATTTCAAATGATTTTTATTATTGCATTTATTAATTTATCGGCTGAGTAAGATTTGGAATGGTATCTAACAACATCTTAGATATTTACAAGATGGGGTTCTTTGCTCTACAGTGGTAAAAATTATTTTTGTTTTTCTTCTTCTTTGTTTTGAAATGGAAGTGACTAAATGCAACCCACATTTGGATTAAATACAACCCTGACTAAATGCAACCCACTAAAAAATGTAAATTGCTAAATACAACCTAAATCACTTTTAATAATTTTGTTATGTACAACTTTACCGTTGACAGATTTAATCCGTCCTTAAATTGAATCTCTTAATATTTTTTCCTTCTTTGAAAAGAGAACAAGGTAAAGACCAAGGAAGTCATTATCACGATGAAATTTTTGCTAACTGCTCTTTCATGTAGAAATTCACTCGAAGAATCGGCTGAGAAACCCAAAATCCTTTTTCTCCAGAACCCCTTTCATGCTCTCAAAATAAATAGAAAAAAAAAAAAACTATTAGTAACTTCCAAATCCTTCTTCTCCACCATAGAGATTAATTAACATGTTACGATCCTTCCTCATTAGATTAATTAAAATGTTACGATCCTTCCTCATTCGCTGAGCAAATCGATTGAAAACATCAATCCATTAACCATCACTGACTCTTTGTGTTTCGTGTGAACCATCACTGATTAACAACCATTAGTTACATTATTTTTGGCCGACATTAGGCCTTCAAGTCAACCAGGACTAAACGTCTGTGTGCGTCGGCAACCTGTACAACTACTAGGAAAAAGTATCACAGTGATAAGATGTAAATTTAATATGTACATGAAAAGGGACGAAATAAATTTGGCTTAACCATACACATCAGCAAGGTTTTTATCTAATATCCTTGATTATTTGTGAATAATTTAATCCAACTACAATTAATTGTCCGACCTAATGTCCATGATGTTTCCAAATTTATCCATTTTTGTCTTTTAATGGTTTGGCCAGCCCTGCTCATCACCTAATGTTTTTGTCTTCCAAACGCTCCATGTTGGTGGAATCGGAGTACTTAACTTCATGGAATAAGTGTTATGACTAGGGTCTGAACAAGGAAGAACGATAATTGATTCTGTGAGGAAGAAAATATAAAAGAAAACCTAAATGTAAACTTACCGTAATTGAAAATGGTTTAGCTATTTTTGGTTTCCGATTATGAGTAGAATTTGACTTTGACTTTTTTTGGGGTTGTATTTAGTTACTTTTAAAATAAAATTTATCAAAATTTTAAAAGTGGTATCTCGGTTGCATTTAACCCAAACGTGGGTTGCATTTATTCACTTCCTTTGAAATTGTGGCAGATGATGAATACTTACGACTTGAACTGAGTATACTCAATCTAAGGATTGGGTTTTCTGATTTTTAGTTGAATAGGAAGAGTTGATGCCTCTATTTGATTTCTTTTGATTTTTTCTTTTAAGTTAAGTTTATGATTTTGAATATATGTATGTGGATGATGAGAAGTTCAAATCGATCAGTTATCCCTGTCTGATATATACATGCAGATTTTTCTATACTCTTTACATATCTATTAGCTCGCTTTAGATTTTGATTGTTTCATTTTTAGTTTTTGACAATTCCATAGGAAATTTGTTTAAAATTTGTTAAATACAGATGTCATTAAAATAATCTTTTTGATTCATCTAGTTATACAATCATATATCCAACATGTATCTGTTGGTAGATTGCTTGAGTTGAATGTACACGGTTGTGTTTATCCTCACTAAGGATAATAGTGTGGTAAGAAAGAACTTATATTCTTGTTTCTTTTTGTTTGATAGTTCTGTAAGGAATTCAATTCCTAATGTTCTAATCTGGAATGTATATGTACAATCCTGAATTTAGTTATGTGTTTTTCAGGAACAAGCATCTGGGTTGGAGTTGAGACATAAAAGACTACTCTATCGGATTGGGTACTTGTGTGCTAGAGATGGAAACCTAATAGTATTGGTTTTATATGCAAATAGATTGCGTGAATATAATTTCCTCGTGACTCAATAATAGTCTGCATCTTTTCACTCTTCTTATTGTAAGTATGACTATGTAAATTTGTCAGGTTGCATGACTTTCTGCTGCTTGCCGTTGAAACATGCACTTTTTTTCTCTTACTGTAAGAGTAGTTACTAGAAGTGTTCATGGTTCATAAAGGTAAGTTCTTTGAACATTACAGTTAGATGTTATATACGTATTAATCCCCCGTAAGTAGACGTAGCCAGTCCTTTTAGGCTAGAGTCTGGTATATAGACAGTAATAAGTCATCTTTCTTTGCTTATTCAAATTATTTTTGTGTTTTGGGCTTTGTCAATGCCAATACAAGCTTGCCTGTTAAAGTTCTTTTTGTTTAGTTTGCATGTTTACTATGTGAAATGATACAGTTGAAAGAGATTGTTGAACAATCATTGCTTATGGAAAATTTGCAAACTGATTCATGTTCATCACAACTGAAATATACTGTTGACAAGGTATGCAAGAAGATATGTGCAATCAAAATCTATGCTTTTTCTTATGCATAAATGGCTAGTGCAAATTGTTAGATAAATAAGTACTGTGACTATGGTTAGATGGGATGACAGTTGGAATTGGCGCCATGTTGGTTGCAGTGAAGTCGTAGGAAATTGCAAGGATGAGATGGTGTTTGTTGCAGCCAGCTTAGATGGAGTTTGGTGGTGTTGTTGTTGGTTCAATAGGTGCATCTATAGAAGACTTAGCTGGACTGGCTAAGATAGAAAAGTGAACTGCAATGTTCAGGTGTATGCACAAGCATTTGAGTGCATATATACTGAAGTCCATGATTTTTAGTTTGTCAAGTTTATGATAACAATCTCTCGTTTTTCGTGTAAGTAACTAAATAATTTGTAGACATCTAGTTTCTTTATGGTTTTCTCTATAGTTAACTGTTTTAATGATGTAACATTGGTGGTTTACATTTGAATGAATGCTGGTATTTTTAGAATGGTGTGACCAATTTCATTTTTTTTTTCACAAATGAAAAATAACCACAACTCCTATGAAAAGTTTCCAAAGAAGTGACTTGCAACTCAAACAAAATTTGTCAAGGAGTTGTCATACATCTCTTCCCATAGTTGTCCAAGAACTGACATACTGTACCCATAGTTGTCGACGAATGTTCTACAACACAAACAAGTATAGTGTAGGAGTTATTTTCACAACCCAGGTAAGAGTCGTGTTATGCACTAAGAGCAAATTTCGAACAACTTTGACAACTGACAAAAGTATTGTACAAAACAAAATTACAACTATGTTTACGGATCTATCTAAAGAGTTGTATAGATTTGAGTACTTTCTACAACCCCCCACTAAGGATAGTAGTGTGGTAAGAAAGAACTTATATTCTTGTTTCTTTTTGTTTGATAGTTCTGTAAGGAATTCAATTCCTAATGTTCTAATCTGGAATGTATATGTACAATCATGAATTTAGTTATGTGTTTTTCAGGAACAAGCATCTGGGTTGGAGTTGAGACATAAAAGACTACTCTATCGGATTGGGTACTTGTGTGCTAGAGATGGAAACCTAATTGTATTGGTTTTATATGCAAATATATTGCGTGAATATAATTTCCTCGTGACTCAATAATAGTCTGCATCTTTTCACTCTTCTTATTGTAAGTATGACTATGTAAATTTTTCAGGTTGCATGACTTTCTGCTGCTTGCCGTTGAAACATGCACTTTTTTTCTCTTACTGTAAGAGTAGTTACTAGCCGTGTTCATGGTTCATAAAGGTAAGTTCTTTGAACATTATAGTTAGATGTTATATACTTATTAATCCCCCGTAAGTAGACGTATCTAGTCCTTTTAGGCTAGAGTATTGTATATAGACAGTAATAAGTCATCTTTCTTTGCTTATTCAAATTATTTTTGTGTTTTGGGCTTTTTCAATGCCAATACAAGCTTGCCTGTTAAAGTTCTTTTTGTTTAGTTTGCATGTTTACTATGTGAAATGATACAGTTGAAAGAGATTGTTGAACAATCATTGCTCGTGGAAAATTTGCAAACTGATTCATGTTCATCACAACTGAAATATACTTTTGACAAGGTATGCAAGCAGATATGTGCAATCAAAATTTATGCTTTTTCTTATGCATAAATGGCTAGTGCAAATTGTTAGATAAAGAAGTACTGTGACTATGGTTAGATGGGATGACAGTTGGAATTGGCGCCATGTTGGTTGCAGTGAAGTCGTAGGAGATTGCAAGGATGAGATGGTGTTTGTTGCAGCCAGCTTAGATGGAGTTTGGTGGTGTTGTTGTTGGTTCAATAGGTGTATCTATAGAAGACTTAGCTGGACTGGCTAAGAGAGAGAAGTGAACTGCAATGTTCAGGTGTATGCACAAGTCTTTGAGTGCATATATACTGAAGTCCAGGATTCTTAGTTTGTCAAGTTTATGATATCAATCTCTCGTTTTTCGTGTAAGTAACTAAATAATTTGTAGATATCTAGTTTCTTTATGGTTTTATCTATAGTTAACTGTTTGAATGCTGTAACATTGGTGGTTTACATTTGAATGAATGTTGGTATTTTTAGAATGGTGTGACCAATTTCATTTTTTTTTTCACAAATGAAAAATAACCACAACTCCTATGAAAAGTTTCCAAAGAAGTGACTTGCAACTCAAACAAAAGTTGTCATTCCCATAGTTGTCCAAGAACTGACATACAACTGTACCCATAGTTTTCGACGAATGTTCTACAACACAAACAAGTGTAGTGTTGGAGTTATTTTCACAACCCAGGTAAGAGTCGTGTTAGGCACTAAGAGGAAATTTCGAACAACTTTGACAACTGACAAAAGTATTGTACAAAACAAAATTACAACTATGTTTACGGATCTATCTAAAGAGTTGTATAGATTTGAGGACCCCCCCCCCCCCGGGAGAAACGTTGTCGTACATGTATGACAACTGATTTTTGGGGTTATAGATTACTGTTTTTTCCGTAGTTGCGTGGGTCAACCCGAGGAACCCGGGGAATATAACTTGGGAGGGACCTTAGACAGAGTCAACATGATACAAACATCATACTAAAACACCCGATTTATTCACAATGATAACACATTGTAATCATTATATATTATAAATCGTACACACATTAGCTATATCAGCAGTTAAAACTTTTTTTCCCTTTTAACAAAACACCCTGATGTATCTCTAAAAGAAAAATAAAAAATAAATATTGACTTCGAATACAAGGTAATTAAAGATTAAAAATATAAATAAAATTAAATTAAAACCTAAGCTAAACAACATAATTAAGTAAAATCAACATGACACAAACATCATACTAAAACACCCGTATTTCTAGCTATAATTTGTAGTAATTTTTATTCATAAACCATCTTTATAACTATAAATTTAAATAATTTTTATTTATTCATAAACCTTCGTATGCACGGGCTTTTATCGGTAGAAATGTATAAGATAATTGGCGTTATAAATGATTTATTCTCGTCTATCATTTCATTCTTAATTAATCAACAAAGTAATAAATCGCTGGTTTGCGACCATAAATTGTGATACTTAATTACTAGGAACAAGAGTCTAAACAACCATAATTAATAAATTTCAAACAAAGAATTTTTCAAAACATTCAAGTTACATTTAAAAGAATTTGATTGCATTATATTAATATTTCAAAACATTCATTCTTAATTAATCAACAAAGTAATAAATTGTAACTAATCAACAAAGTAATAAATTGTTGGTTTGAGACTAGAAATTGTGATACTTAATTACTAGGAACAAGCGTCTAAACAACCAGAATTAATAAATTTCAAACAAAGAATTTTCCAAAACATTTAAATTATGTTTAAAAGAATTTTATTGCATTATATTAATTTGTGAAGCCCTAACATACAAATTACTCATTTTATACCATTAACCGCATATGTTGAAAAGGACGGGGTACCGAGTACATCACCAATTATTTATTTTTGTAAAATTATGGGTATTTTTTTTAGAATCAGTAAGCATAGATCAACAACAAATACCCTTGTGCTTGATTTGTAAGCAAGTTTAATTTGAAGATCTCAAAAATCAATATCTAAGAATCAACTTAGTATGTACCCGAACTGTACAAGAACCGAATTTCATGACGAGCAATTCTTGTAATCCATAATTAAGAAACGAAATTACAAGAGCGAATCTTGTAGGGTTTAAAAACTGTTTAGGTTGTTTAACATACTACTTGTTATAATTATATTATAAAGGTTAGTAATATAATACAGTAAGTAAATCACACAAGCAACCATAAATTTTGTTAACGAGAAAAACTGTAATATGCAGAAAAATCGTAGGACCTAGTCCAGTTTTGAACAACGCCTTGCATTAAGCCACTACAAACACTAAGATGCTATCAGACCTCAGACTGGAATATAGTTAAGATAGAATCGACCCTCCAAGCAATTCAGCTTCAGTCGTGCTCCACATGTCTAGATCTCGCAAGATCCTATGCACTTGATTCCCCTAAGAGAAGCGACCCAAGTGAATAATTACAAGTAATCTACCTTTAATGGATAGCCTGATTTCCTTCAAGAGAAGTTAAATCAAGGTAATGGATTTTTTTTTCTTATGAGGGATCTTCAAGGTAAAGAAGATATCAAGCAAACCTCAACAATTAGAATAGCTTACTCTCTTCAAAAGATTATAGAGATGCCTAATCAATTATACCTCATAAGACGAAGAGAACTTTGAAATTTCTATCAATCTTATTCCCTAATTGATAATTCTTGAATGCCCATATAACATAAGAGACGTATATTTAAAATAGACAAGAATTACGATGATCAATATAAGATTTTGGATATCAAAAAGTATTATCTGTTAAAACATATTCTGACTGGCCTTCCAGAATCCCTTTGTTAAGACTTTAAAACTCGTAGCCTATTACAACTTCACGAAGAAACCTAGTTCATTAGAGGACGACTTTGGTCGGAACTAGGACATGAAAATGTCATGATTGAGATTCTAGTTTGCTGAGAGTCATTTATCGATAATGATGAAGAAGGCTAGGTAAATTACAATCAAAACTAAGTTCGTGAACTAGTTTCCATGTTTACTAATTACTTTGACACCAAGAAAGCTTAAGTTCACAATGTAGATTGAGCATGAAAGAATGTTAGAAGTTTGCCTTATATTACAAAGAAAATGTGCAACCACATATTTGTTTAAATAAGCCTTGTGAACCAAGTAGTTAGCCCAAGGACAATGGTTGATTCATTCCCGAACTATCAAGATATCATGGAGTTCAATAAATCTCAAGACCAAAATAGTTCGTGAACCGTGCAAAATAGTTAGTGACCAACTTTTTATCTCGGAGTTCATAAACCTTTCGTCTCCATAAGTTCACGAACTATCCAAAATTGTGTACTCAAACTACGAGAGTTAGAAGAAAGGAATATATAATTGAGGAAAAGGTTGTTTCGCTATATAATGCAGGGATACCATGAAGTATATGCCGAAACTTATGGATAGTTCGTAATTATAAAAAACTTTCCAAAATTATGGAGAGTTTTGGTTCGTAACTATATGGTATCCCTCAAAATATTCGGTACCAGAAATTAGTTTCGGTATAAAATTTCATAATGACTTCTAGAAGAAAAAAAGTTAACTATCTTTTGAAGAAAATTGATTTTGATTCTGATTTGAGATTGAAGCACTTATTGTTCTTGTATACAAACATGTTATTGGAAAAATGAGTAAAAAGTTTGTTAGTTGAAAGTCGGACTTTGTTTCTAATGCAAAGGATGAATGTCACAACAAGTATTCCAGCTTGAATAAAACATTTAATGATTTGGTTAATAGAGAAATTAGATAAAACATACATGTCAAAGTGTTGTAAATGATTTCGTTCTCTAATAGGATAAGAGGAGAATCCTTTTGAAGTCATTTAATGCATAGACTAGAGAAGAAAATTATTTAACAACAGGAAGATCATAGCACAAGTTTGATCTAATATAGCTTCTTGTGTTGAAGAGAGAGATAAAAGGGTTTCATAGGTTTTTTCTCCGTTTTGGAAGAGATAAATGAAAAAAAAAAAAAAAAAAAAAAACAACAACAACAAAGGGATTGAATTTACTAAGATAAATTATTATGACTCACATATGGCATATCTGAAGGAAAAAACTTTCTCTCTCTATCCAGACTTTTAATCCGCAAAATTTTCTTCTAACAGAAAAACTCTTCTGACTGAATTATTTTTGCTTAGATCAGCTCCATTAGAGCTGATATGAATAGATAAAACACCATATTTAGGTCTATCTCTATCTCTACTTGATCTATCATCTACTGTTAATTTTTAAAAGTTTTAGTTACCTATTCATCTCCATCAACGATCCTGTTACTCGTTGAAATTTTATGGCTTCTCCCCATAAGTCTATGGATGATCATGCATGTATGGATAGAGAACTTTCGCGGGGAATAAATCAAGCATACAACCATTTTCTAACCTAATCTATGAAGAAATGAAGCAACTCCAACAGAACTTGATTCGGCATCATCTCCACCTTTTTTTTTTTCCGATGTTTATGGTGGTGATGTAATTTTATTTTGGATTAGTTTTAAGATTTTGTTCGACTGTGTTTTTTTTCTTATGTAGGGGCTGTGATAGTCTCAGTGATGGGGTTTTTATATTTGGGTTTCTTTTTTCTTTCGATTTTTTCTTTAAGCGTGGAGTTGATAATCTTCAACAAGTATTAATTCTACGACGTCTTCTCTGGTGGATCCAACGAGCTTATTATTTTCCGTCCGGTAAAGAATCAGTTCGAGCAGAAGGAGGTATGGTTAGTGTGAGACCTATACAGAGCATATCGTCAATCAATATTCAACCCCAAGCAACAAATCATGTGTTATTTATTCAATCTCATCCTCCGAGCTGGCTAAGAAGTCTTGTATTAGTCTTTGTTTTTATTGCTTTAGATTTAACTATTTTTACATTAGTCTTTGTTTTTGTTGCTTTAGATTTAGTAATGAAGGTTAAGATAACAATAATTCCATCAACATTAGTATCAAGTTCAGTTACAATTGTTACTGCATCCTCGATGCCGAGTCATCCCAATTCGTTCCATTACAGCCACTTAAAGACTGATTTAGATAACCATGGTTACTTGAGACACTTTGGTTACTATTTCAGACACTTGGGTTACATTTTGGCTAATGGTACTATTAGTTGGGTGACTGTTACCTTGGTTGCGTTAGGCAATATAAACTTCAAAAATTCTAGTTCATGTTATTTACATGTTCCGATAAACATTGGGTTGGATTTGATCAATTCACTGCGTTGTGCTTTGACACATACTGTTTTTTTTTTCAAAATCAGTTTGGCCCAAGATGTTTGTTCCTCTCATTTGCGAGAGAGAAGTTCATCTGAAACGGTTTTCGGATCTGAAAGGATAGATTTGATTGGAAAGAATTGGTGGAGATACTATACACGTATAAACATTATCTGATCTTGAAAAATATCAGTAAAGTTTCTGACTTCCTAAATCGGTTTCTTATGTAATGGCATAAGTGACGCATCGTTACTGGATTAAAACAAATCAAATCATACTTTGAGCGGGAGAAAAGATCCAAGCCGCCGGTAAAAAAAAGAATGTATATGTATCATTGCGTGACACATCAAACACTATTTTTTTGTAAGTATAAATGTTGTATGGGGGTACTAATTATTTTTTGTGAGTTTTTTTCATTTCTATAGTGTTTTGTATCATCCCAAGTAGTTATTTTTTAGTGAGACCCTTATGGATGTTAAAAAAACTTCAAACACAATAATAACATGAAATTGCAGAAGAAAAATTTAAAAGTAAGAAGATCTTGAAAACAAACCAACAACGTACACCACAAATGCATTGCCTATCGAAAGAGATGTTTCAACATAAAACGCTTGCTCTAGCTCAGACCCAACTTCATATATCAGATTCATCGATGAATGCACACATGATCTATAGGAATTGTAAGAATCAAAATTGGTGTACAAATAGGTTAAAGGAGTTCAAGCTTTTGTTAATATGTACGAATAATTAAATACTTTTATGGTGGGTTTGGATATAGAATTTTAAAGGTGAGATTTATGGATCCATGGGATTTGGTGGAATTACGTTTCCTTCAAAATGTTTGGTTGCCCAAATCCCTTGAATCACGTTTCTCATGGGAATCAGTTTTCCAGCAAATTCTCCATATGGAGACCGACCCTCCCCCTAAGATTTTGCTGGGAAATTTATCAAGGGATTTATGGACCCACCATTTTTACCTTTAAATCTCATATATATACCCATGTAAGATTCTAAGGGTAATACCAAACAGTATATGGACTTTAAAACAAAATAATTTTATGAATCCTAGGAATTTTAAATGAGTTACCAAATACATGAGGGATTTACATGAATTCCAGAATTTATAATCCCATGGGATTATAAATCCTCGAAATCGTGAATTTTGCAAATAAACACACCATTAAGTTATACGAACTTAAGCAAAAAAAAATAAGAAAATAAATCGAATTGAACTTATTGTTGATAGGGATACCAGTACTACTACCATGTTCAATAATGGTGTTAGGGTACCTAACCAAATATATGATTGTACGTGACTTTTATAGGCAAAAGTTAAGTGAGTAACAAATAAAAACCTTTTGAATGGAGGTTAACCACATAACTGAAGGTCTGAGAAGATTTAAGAAGAAGAGAAAAAAAGGTTAGCAGAGATTGAAGAAGAAACTTAAGTTTTTGTATTAAGTCTTAAATCTTTTACAAACTCAGGAGTTGTATTTATAACTCCAAATACTTGTGAAACAAGTAACACTAATTATAGAATCTGAACTAAACACGGAATTAAAAGCAAGCTAAGAATAACTAAGCCTAGGAAAGGAAACTAAGCAAATTTGGTATTGGTACTGCAAGTTACCTGGTGGTATATGATTCGGTGTTTCAAGAAGTCTAGTATTAGTATTAGTGGTACGATGTGTATATTGTTGAGGAGTACCTTCTATGGATTGATGCTGAGGAAGAAACTCTTGAAAAACAGAGTGTAACGTCTCCTGAAATATATTACGTAACGAATTTTCATGTTCTAGGTCAAGTTTGTGATTAGCTCTGTCATCTTCACATGCTAACTTTTTCTCTTCGCGTAATTTTTTAACTGCAGATTCATCAATCTCACGATCTTAGGTAATAATATCAACCAATTTGTCCAGCTTCTCAATAAGTCCCGTAATACCATCGTTAACAAACTTGAGGTTTTCTGTGTAAGACATGATAACAAAGAAAATTATTTTTGGTCGATTTTAGGTTTTGATCTAAACCTGGCTCTTATACACCTGTTAGGGTACCTAACCAAATATAAGATTGTACGTAACTTTTATAGGCAAAAGTTAAGTGAGTAACAGATAAAAACCTTTTGAATGGAGGTTAACCACATAACTGAAGGTCTGAGAAAATTTAAGAAGAAGAGGAAAGAAGGTTAACAGAGAGATTGAAGAAGAAACTTGAGCTTTTGTCTTAAGTCTTAAATCTTTTACAAACTCATGAGTTATATTTATAACTCCAAATACTTGTGAAACAAGTAACACTCATTATAGAATCTGAACTATACACAGAATTAAAAGCAAGCTAAGAATAACTAAGCCTAAGAAAGGAAACTAAGCAAATTTGGTGTTAGTACTGTAACATTCCCATCTTAAACAAAGAGATGGGAATATATTTACCCTAGTTTATATTTGGGGTTTATGACGATGAGGAGAAGATGACCACCAAAGTGAAGTTGCCTTATATTTTATTGGTGGATTTACAGTCCAAATTGGTGATGATAAGAGGAAAAAAAATAAACATAGAAATATGCTATATATTTTTACCAATTTGTTACTGATGTTGATAATTGCACCGTAAAATAGAGATATTATGGAGCATTTCAAATGAAAGTTTATAATTTGGCGAAAGTTAGATTTCTTTAACAATAGGTCTCATCTTCTTGCAACAAAGGGATAACATGCATAAGTTTGAGGTTCTAAAGGAGTTGTCTTATATGTGGAAATATTTTGGTTCTTGTGTGCTACGGTTTGAGGTTTGAACTACGCTTGTACGTTTGCTATGCTTTCAATTAATTTTGGTTTCCCCTATTTCCTATCCCCATTTTTCCTATTTCCCATCCCCTTTCACTTTCTAAAGTTAATTTTTACTTTTCAATTTTGTTTTTTTCCTATTTACCATCCATAAAAGTCAAACTAATTATGACCATAATTATTTCCACTTTTATTTGCCTTCCTCTTCCTTAACGATCAAAAAATTCAACTCAAAAACCCTAGGTTATCTATAAGAATTAATTTGCGATTAACCAAAAAATCATTATTATGAAAGATTATGTTATAAAAATCTAGGAAAAAAATCCGAACCCTAGTTGAATCGAACATCCAAAAAAATTTATATCAATCATATCTTATGTGACCAAGATTTAGAGGTCAGTTATGTTATATAATCAATGATCAATGCTTTTTTTTTTTCAGTGCCGCCTTTTTTTTTTAACTGTATTTCTGACCGGTCCAATATTCCATCGATCACCTTCAATCTTTTATGTTTTCCTACTTCTAATTCAATTATTCGTGAGGGCTCTCTGTGAATCCTCTTGTGGGACATTAATATATCTAGTGGTGGTGCGGTTCCGGTCTCAAGGTATATTCAATTTAATAAGCCCAAAACTCCCAGACATGAAACCATGAAAGGATCCATAAAATGATCACGCCACTACTCCTATTTTAGTACTGGTATCGAAGTAATTAGAGGCAACATTAATGTAGCTGGGTCCCCGAGCACAAGTGGTTTTTATAGAGTTGTGAATATGTTGCCTACACGGAAGGGAAAGAAGAAAACGCGAGCTTCCTTAAAGCCCATGAATGCAAGTTACTTGGTGGTTGAAGGTGGTGGTGGACTGTGGAGGTGGGGAAGAAGATATAATGGTCGGTGGTGGAGGTGGAGAATAATCTTAATTTTTTTTTTTTATTTATTTTTTTTTTTTGGTTGTTGAGTGATTTTTGTTGGGTGTAAATAAAAGTCAAAAAATGGTATTTAGGATTTAAGAAAAATTTTGTGGGTGGTACATAGGATTATTGGGGATGAGAATTCATGGGGATGGGAAATAGGAAAAGAAGGGATGGGAAATAGGGAAAACCTTAATTTTTTATATTTCTCATTTATATTCCTAGTATTGGTGGCGCTTAATTGTTTAAAACATTTTTCATGATATCAACGGTTAGTGAATTCATTTTTTATTTTTCATTAGAACCATAGAAAATTAATACATTAAAGGGTTCAATTATTTGGCCTACAAAGGCATGGTTGACTAGCAGTTTTGGCCTACAAAAGGAATGCTTAGATGGTGGCAAGGCCAAATTTTTGGCCTATATAGGGCATATCGTGTATGTCATATACCATGCATTTTCCAGTTTAATTTGTGATTCCTTTGGAATCATGATGCCAATTGTTTCCTTCGGGTGTTTAATTCAGAATTTTTGTTAAAATCATTTGCTTGCTTCATTCATTACGTCAGAGAGTAAGTCTTTGATAGATGACTACCGAATCTATGAGAATTTCATGATATGATTCCATGCAGGTACTCCCACCTCTTAAAGCAGAACTTCTGTAGCCAATGATCTTTCCCATGGTTCTGATAGCGAAGTCTCAAGTGCTATGTATTGGTCCAGTATTTTAGGTTGCAGTTGGAATGCTTGCATACTTAATAGGTCGCAGTTGGCATGCTTATTCCTAGATAGATATATTACATGTGTCCAACACATCTGAGCTGGAAAAAATGTGTTTTTTTTTTCACCCTTCAATTTCATAGGAAAATGTGTTTGGATAAAAGAAAAGCAAGGTTTTTCTGTGACTGATTCTGGAACTCCTGAATTCAAGGAAACACCTGTACTGAATGGGAGTCGTCTCAACCATATGTGAAAATGTGCCAGCCTTTTTCTTCTGCGGAAAATAGCAGACCAGCCGATCGAGGTCGTAGGCGTTAAAAATAAATTACACTTTCTTACTACTCAAAATATATAATGAAGCAAGGGCAAGAAAGGATCGTTCCCACAGAGAGGTCTTGGTTGTCAAGTTGTTTCGGTTTCCTATAATAAAAATTGGGGATTTTTCTGATTTTTAATAAAGTAAAATAAACTAAAAGCAAATACACAAATAAATCAAGTAAAAGAGATATTGGTTAAGGATTCATCTTCATTCACAAACATGCTTTTCAACAATAACTAGAATTGATATTTAATCTCTATATTTATCAAAAGCCCTAGGATACCTTGATCGCAAGAATATCCCGCTAATTTTCTCTTGTCATCACACATTAAAAGATGTGAGTATGAGTTCTATCTAAGAGAACAACCTAACGTGTAAAAGCATTAATCAAGTTTAATTCCCTAGATGCATAAAGTTATATGAAATTAGGCCAATCAAAGCAACCGAACGTGGAAAACGCACTAATACGATTTAACAAAGGTTATGACTCACTTGTGACTACTAGGATGTATCACTACAAGCAATATTCACAATTATGCTACTTGTATTCAAGGTGTATCACGTTTACGTATAATAAACCCTAAACTAGCAATAGATATGATTACGACTTCTACCAATTTGCAACTTGACGAAACTAACAATCAATCATACATGCGATATTTTTAGTGAATCAAAATCGATAATTGTGAGACAAAACTAATTTATTGACCAAGAAACATGCTTTGTAAAATCCAATTAATCCATAACCAATAATAAAAACTAGGTACTCATATTCATGGAGTTTATCACAAGAATGAAAAGAAGTTTCATGTTTCTAAACCCTAGAACAAAAGTAGAAGTCTCCCTAATGGAGATATCTCGGTTTAGAGAAATACTTTTCTATTTATATGCTTCTCCAATTCTCGAAAGGATACTCTCTTCTCAAAACCCATCTCCAATTCGTCCACCAAGCCCATGGGTAAAAACAGCTCTCCTGGAAAATTTGGGCCCAAAACTGGGTTGCCGGATTGATGACATCATCACTGAAATCCGATCACCGTCGTCGGGATCCGGCCACATGGAAACTTCCTCCGACCACCTGAGCCTGTATCCGACTATCGTAACTCCCAGCAACTCACTATCCTTCTCTGCAGTTCATACACTCACAATTCAGAGCCATACATCACAAATGAACCATCTAACCAATTTTTGGATTCTTGCGGAAACGCGCCCAAAAGCGTAACTCCAAACTCATATACCCGGCAGCCAAACCTTACATCCGACTTGTACCCCCTTCATGATTCATTGAATCTTTACGATCCCCAGTTTCAGTTCACAAATCCATCAATAGGAACTAGTACCACCAGCTGACCATTCTCCCTGTGTTTTTGCACCGTTTCTGCAGTTTCCAGTCACCATTTGCATTCACTGTTGCTTATCAAAGAACTAGCTCATCTCAATTCATATCATTTACATGTTCACAGCACCAAGCCACCTGCACTTCTGCTACAGCCATACTCAAGCCTCCATCGCAATGTCGTTCAGCTCACCCTTGTATCACCAGAACCCATTATCATCTCCACCTGTAATTGTTCTTCTATGCTCACAACAAACCACCTGGCTCAATCCCTACCAAATCTTCTCTCTAAGCAACAACAAACCTTGACCTGCACTGTAAACACCAATTACATATTGTCTCTCCATCTCAACTTTAATTCAAATGGCAGTAACGAGTTCATATCCTCCGCTATTCTGTCGTCTTAACCACATCGCCAGATCCCGTCTCTTTACAACTCCTGCCACTGAAACCCGTTGCAGCAATTATTCTTCTCATTATCCGTATCCCCTTGCACCTCCATGCACTTTCTGTAGCTTCTCCATTTCTGGTTCAATCCATTGTCACATGCACTTCAACAGCTCAAACTCAACATCTAGAGCCTCATAATCCAGTCCTGCAATGCTCCAGATACCACCACTGTACCAATCATTTCATTCACAACATCACTTCAGTGCATCTCTTTGCACAGCACTGTTCGTCACCTCAGTCCATCTATTTTCAATTCAGCTCAACCATCTTGCAACTTCTCAGTCCAATACTCTGCAATGCACCCATGACAATCACCAGCACAAACACCAACTCTCAATTGCAACAACGGACCCCAAATACTGCATCTCATGTTCACCACTGCGACTAGCCAATTATCGCACAACTCGCCATTGCCTCAGTCCATTGCAGGTGTAAGATTGAGCATAACCTCGAATACCTCAAACCCAGTAGCCCAATCCATTCTCACTTAAGTATCAACAACATCAGCGGATTCCTCCTTTTCTATTCTAAACCATAAGCACAACACACATCAGTAGCTACTGCTTCAGCTGCAAATACCCCTGTGACCAGCAAACTCAAGTTAATTCCTTCCTTGGCAGAAAAAATTGCTTCTTCTACTATCATTATAACTAAGACTTGATCAAAACCCATGATGAACTCTTCCTTCTCCTTGGTTCAGGTAATTTCGCAAACACCATATGAGAAGAAACTGATGGTGTATATTTCCATCGAGAAATCATCTTTTACAGTTCTCCAACTCCTGCCAGTTCAATTTAGCACAAACCCATAGCTCAAAAACTATTCAATCACTCATAATTTTCACATCCAATCCTCAAGAACAACAACACTTCTCCATTGTATTCTCAGCTGATAGTCTTGAAACTCCACCTTGTGCTCCTCAATTCGAAACCAATAATTCCCACAACTCTTAGCTTCTTGATACTCTTCATATTCTCGGTTGAACAACCATAAATCGATGACAGGATGACCTCCTTTTACAATGGATTCTCCTCGACCAAAACCTTTAACTTCTAACACAGACTCTGTGGTATTCTTTCCTATACGAGCTTGTACTCCCAGCTCATTTCGACTGGCCAGTAAACCTATGGCTAACCTCCATTGATGAGACGGAAAATAGAACTTGGTTAGGAACTAGAGAAGAGATAGAACTCAGGCAAGCATTCACCTGTTCGCAAAATGGTCTTAAGAAACCTAATTTCCCTCCCATGTGCTAACATACATTTGGAAACATGCCTCCTTATTGGACAGTGGATCTTATGGGCCTGTACTTCACATTAAGAATTTCCTCAAAGAGCAAATGAGGTGAATACCCTGTAGGTTGTTTCTATTGAAGCCGTGTTGAATCCATAAATCAAAATTAGCTCGGTTTTTCTTCCTTTTTGCAAATTCAAGCCATTGTACCAAGAACCATAAAAAACAAACGTAATTTACAAATTTCACAAGAAAAATAGCAAAGAAAGCATAACCAATTGATAGTAAATTAAGGTGTTTAAGGCACCTATCACCAACACAGAATGAAAATTGCGGTCCTATTACAGAAGTTTAGCTTCTTCTTGTTAAAAAGTCGTGTAGTTGCGGAAAATACCACAACTACACCCTTTGTAATGATAATAACACAAAGCTTAAGTCATATTGATCAAGTCAAACATTAATGATATTATTCACCACTTTGACACTAATATGATCTTCTCAAACACGTTATATCAAATGTATATTGTTCTTACAGTGAACTCAAGCTGAGATTGTACACGATAATGGAGAAATACAAGAACGAATGTTAAGTTCTAAGAACTTATTTCTTTTCTCTCTGATAACTTCCTTAACTTATCTATCTCAACTGATCTCTCTCTCTCTCTTTATCATTTTTCAATCCTTATATAGGCAAATAAATATAGAAGACAACCATGGTTCACATGAAATCATAATTGGCAGATTCTGTTTCAGTTTGTCTTATAGCCAGGCTTTTAGAAGTTGTCTCTGTCTGTCACGCTGCCACTTATTCCTTTACGCTTATTCTGATGGAGTTAGTAGCCGCGTTGTCTTTATCGTGTAGCTGTTCTTCACGCTTTTCGTGTATTATCGCGTAATCATTCTTCTCCTTACTTCCTGGTAATTGTTGTATCTTCGTGCTTAAGATTTTTTTGGTGAGAGCGAAGTTGCGTCTTTATTTTGTGCGATATTTCGCCCCTACAAGTTTAAGAAAGTAAAATGTTTCTTTTTTTCTACTAGAATTAGAGACATTGAGGAAATTCGTACTTTTGAGTCATGTTTTTCTTCTTCTTCTGATCAATTTGTTTTGTTCAGCATGGCATTGAATTTGTTGCTGAGCATGTCCTTCCACTACTTCTACCATTTCTCATTGCACAACAATTAAAATTTCAGCAGTTGGCCAACTACATGCTTTTTGTGAAAGATATCCTCAAGTGATTCAAGTAATTAAGTTGTAAACTTCATATTTCTCTTTCCTTTCATGTATGGGTTTCTGTCTCACTTAATTAAATATGGCCAATGCATCTGAGCTGGAAAAAGATATCCACTTTTCTCCACCCTTCAATTTCACAGGAAAAGGGAAGAAAAACGAAGCATTCTACGACTGATTCTAGTTATCTAGAAATTACGGAAAAACTTTTACTTAATGGGACTCAGTCTCAACCATCTGTGACGGCGACCTGTTTCTTCTGCGGTAAATAGAAAAGTAGCACGAAATGAAGATTGGAATTCTATAACAAAAGGACCTCAATGTCGCTAGTCGTCTGAAACTAGCCTACCTATCGTTTAGAAAATGCGGGTTCCAGAGACAATTAATACCACTCCACTGCCCTATGTGGTGGTTTTTCATCAAGTCAACAGATTCCTACATCATGTCCGTCGGTTGACTTAAGAGTGGCCAATCCTCAATCGACTTCAGGGGCTTCATCCTACTTGGGAAACATTGAGAGTGACATGAACCTTTCTCTTTAATATGTCTCTCTCTTTCTCTGTTACTCAATGAAAAACCCATCATCGTTACCTCTTTTTCTGCTCAGATCGGCTCTATATGGAGCAGATCTGGGCAGATTTCTTTTTTTTTCGTTTGTTTAGGTTGGATCTCTAGGTTTGTTAGTTGGTTTGTGATGTTTTTTTACCTCAAGGGTAGTGTTGAATTTAATCTTTTCCACTGGGAAATAAAGCTCTGTTATATTCTCCGGTGAACTTTCTTTGTACCAACAGAAAAATATAAGATTCAATATGAGACTTCTGGTTCATGTTCTTTGGGAAGAGTGTTCTACCTCTTTGTTATAAAAAAATGTTGTTCTGCTGAGTTATGTGTAGTGCCCCATAAGCTAGCAGCAGACTAATCTAAGAGATTAACTAAATAAAGAGGCACTACGGAACCAAATCATAAACTTAAGCATACAATTTAGATATCTGCTACAAAACTTAACCCAAAAGTAACCCCGCTCAGAAATATATATATACAAGAAGTCCTCTCAGATGATACATATACAATAGTCATTTGTATTGTAAATATAAACAACATAATAAACATAGCAAAAGATAACTAATTAACGGAGTCAACCCCTTGAAGCTTTCGCTGCGCAACTCTGATCTGTCTCTGAAACTGAAAGTGGTAATGGGTGAGCACATCATCCCTAAAAGGGGTGCCCCGCAGGAATAACATTTAACTTTCATGCAATCATTGGAAATGATACGAAAACAATTCATGTTTTCCCTAACACTGAAACACAACCAGTTCACGGTGGTAAACAATCATGTATATGGATCTAACTCCTTCCAAACAATGTAATAATATGGTGAACTCGTCCCGCACCTAGATAGTAATATGGTGAACTCATCCCGCACCTAGATAATAAAAGCAAGTAGGTATAAATGAAGGAGTCGTACCCTATATACCACAGATGGAAACTCTTAGTTTCCAAACAATCAAATGAAAATTCTTATTTCCCGAACAATTCATGCAGACAAACAGATCATTACAATTTCTTTCCAAGCAATGGAAAGATTAAAAAGAAATAACAGAACCTTCGTAAATCAAAGTTAAACAATGCACGGAAAACACAACCAGACAATGCATGAGTTTGTTAAACATAAACTTTATAAAAGAAAACAACAATAATCTCAAAAAAGTTAAATATAGATTCCCACCTCTTTTGATGGCAAGCCACGCCTACCTCGAGATCCACGATCCACTGGTTCATCCTTTGAATCGATCATTGTTAATAACGAACTGTTAATCACACAAGTAGTCTAAGAAACTAGCAAGAATGGCTCATACCAGAATCATATAATTATATCTAATGGTTCTAGGCCCATTTAAGGTTCTACACCTTTTATTTATCTATCTTTAGCAAATATAAAGTTTATTAATTCAATTAGATTAGTTCTGTAGTCCATTAGATATGTCTTATGAATATCTACAACTTTGTAGAAGAAGTCGAAGGCTAATTCGGACCACAAGTGGTCCAATTCACTAGGATAAGATAATTAGTCCTAAGCCCAAGCCCATGAATCCATTCTCTTAATCTAAGGCCTAGTCCATCTGAGTCAACTAACAATCACTAACGGTCAACGTTTGGTCTAGTAATGTCAACTAACGGTCAACGTCCAAAGTCAGGTCAAAGTCCAGGTCAAAATGGTCAACTGGTTAACTCAATCAACTAACTGAGTCAAATCGGGATCATAACCAAAAAAATGAGTTAACTCAACTCAGTCAGCTAAGAACAAACCGAGCCAGACTGAGTAAGCTCAGTCAGACATACTAAGGTTTAAGCCTGAGATATTGCACATGACAAAGGTTCTTCACACCGCTGCAAATCTAATCTCAGTTTAATATCAATCCATTCATTCATTCCGATTTATATTATAATTTAAAATTAATCTAATCCTATTCAATTCAAATATATAAACAAACTTCAAATTTAAATTACAATTACAAAACTAGACCTACCTGCAATAGCAGCTTTTCCAAGCTTTCACAGCAAACCCCAACAACAATCAACACAATTATATTGTATACCCACTAACTTCATTTTTCCAACACTTCCCAGTCACAAACTCTATTTCTATAACCTAGAACCCCATTACTGGATACATTTCCATAGAAGAATCTTCCATCTCATTCCTCATAGCAGCACCTACTTCACTTCATACACACCACTCCAAACCCATCTGCACTATTACAACTTATCAGTAATTCAATTATAAGCTCGCATATTTCAACTATATCTCAGTTCCATCACCATCACCACAAGAGTCTGTGAAGCACTACCATCTTATCTCTGCAAACAAATTTACTTGCAAGATCAGCTACACCTCACTTCAACAGCACCCATGATCATTAAGTTCACTCATCACCATATCTAACTCAACCAGTTCAGTACCACTAACAAACCTGCACCCTTATAGACTTCTAACATTCTTCTAACCCTTCAATTCATTCAACCTGAGATTACACATCTCAATTCAAACACACTCAACTGTAATGGCAATCCATCTCACTCATAATCCCACCTAAATTTGCTCAGTAACCAAACATAGAACCCAAATCACATAAACTGTAATTCCATTACCCATTCATCTCATAAATGATTCATACATCTACAACTCGGCATCAACACAAACTCTTCAAATGTAACTCCAGTTCTGCAATAACAACTACACAACACCAACACCTAACCTCCATTAGCCACTGATATCCCCTGCAACCTCAACAACACCACTACCACTCATAATCCAGCACAATCACTCAATTTCCACCATTCACAAGTTTCAAGTCACACCCAATTCAAGTCATAACTTCATAAATTATCACATAAACTCAACAATGAACAAATCCACTAAATTGAATAAGAGAATGATTACCTTTGATTTATTCGGCTCAGGCAGTTGAGATCAATTCAACCTTTCTTCACTTTGTCTCAATTAAACTAATCATACCAATCTAAAACTTTCATAACCTCTAATCTTCCCCATAAACTCTCTACTTCATCTTTTACATCTTTTCTGAATTTCTTATAAACCCTAACTCATAAATCGAATCAATCTTCAGTTCTAGCACAACTCAAACTTCAATCAAAACTATAATTCACGACAAACCCATCTTTAATCTATTACTTAAAGTCTCGAGTTCATCATCTAATTCTTATTTGAATTCATCTTATGAAACCCTAATTTATCAAATCATCTCTACAAAACTTCAGAATTTCAATTAAACGACAACCCCTTCGTTCTTTCACTATTAAGAACTCAATTTCATCCTCAATATCTCATAAATCTTCAATCGATTCCATCTCTTAGGAACCCTAACTTCAATTCTCTTCAATTCGTCATCTCTTCTTCATCCAACAATAAACCAACCTTAATACCATCACCAGTAATCAACCTCCAACTTATCCCCTGAGTTTCTCTTCAACATCACGACCTCAGAAAACTCGCAGAATCGCCAGAGGCGAAGGACAGAAGAAGAGGGAAGAAAGAAGAAGAAGAATGAAGAAAAAAATAGAAAAAGGAACGAGAGTTTATCTTCTCAAAATTGTGCAGATAAGGATGACCAAATTTCGGAGGCACCCATGCCATGGATAAGGGCTGCCAAGTCTGTTTGACTAATCTTTTCTTTTTACTCATCCGGTGATATCCTCTTCGTCCAGGGTCCGAACAACACGTTCAAGTAGTCCATTTTGCGTAACTTCTCGAGTTCAATATAACGGTACCGGTTTCGTATCTAGATCAATGTTAGATTAATTTCTGTGAATTAATGTTCGTGTTATATTAATCGAGTCATTAGCGGCTAAGACGTCTCTTGACTTGTCTAATAGCATTGACGAGCTTGCAGGTCCTTACATTATGAATCTAGCTTCATCGATTCAAGTTCTCCCATAAAGGCGGGTGTTATTGTTCTACGGTTACGTTTCGATTGTTCGGTGGAGATTCTGGTTACGGGATTCGGGTTATGGGATATGGTTTGAAAGTCACTTAGTTGTAAGCCTTGTTTGTTTGGGATTCTCATTGAAATTTCGGGGATTTCCCGTTTATTTATTAAAAATAAAAATAAAAAATGCCCCCAAGATTTAGCAACTCATTAAGTCCGGGCTTTGCTGCTATGGGGATGAACACCGAGCGTAATGAGAACTCTTTCTTTGATATGATACAAATAAAGAAAGTTTATTTATCCAAAAACACAAATTAATTACTTAAATACTATGTGAAACGCACCATATAGACATGCCACGGAAATGATTAGTTGACCGTGGAAAAAACGGGAAAAATCCCGTAACACTAATAGCGGTGGGACACACGGGTCATGGTGAGACTCATCCCTATTAGTGCAGTGGAATCTCTCCCGGTTTTCCCACGGTCACTGTAGGCTGTAGCACTACTCGACAGGCCAATAATCATGGAGGGGGTGTCTTGTCAATAGGGACGTTTTTACAAGAGAAGGCTATTATTGGGGCGTCACATTCTAATAGAGGGGCTTCACTTGGATTTCTAGTGACCAGAAAATTGGTTATGGGGTATTCTTGATTCAATACAAAATGTCTAGATTACCCTTTAACTAAAATCAAAACCTAAAAACTAAAGCTAAAATCAAAACCTAATTCTCATTCAAAGATCTGCTCCACCTCTTCTTCTCCTTCTTCTTAACTTCCTCTCCTTCATCAACCATAAATCATTCCCTCTTTTTTTTTTTCCAATCAAAATCATTTCACCATCTTCGATCAATCGATCAATTGAAAAACTTATAATCTTCGATTGAATTCTCTATTAAAGGTGCTCTGGAAGGAGCATATTGATAGAAGTGATGGTAATCAACAAACTAATTGCATCCTAAATGGTTAGATTGATTGAAATCTTAGGAAAAAAAAAGGTTTGAACCAGTTATTCGTTGGGTTTTCCTCAACAAAACCCAACCGTAATCGCTTTACGATTGGGTTCGAAAAAAAAATTCAGCCAGAATCGATTTACTGCTAGGTTCGATCACAAAAAACCCAAATTCGTAAATCGTTTTTGCAGTTGGGTTCGGAAAAAAAACCCAGAATCGATTTATTGGGTTTGACCAAAAAACCAAATAAATCGATTTACAGTTGGGTTTTGACCAAAAACCCAAATTGAATCGGTTTAAAATTGGGTTTTCTTAATTTTAACTAGTTACTTCGCTAAGAGTTCATCATCACCTAACCGTAAATTTGTCTTACGGTTGGCTACGAAGGAAAAACCCAACTGTAAACGGCTCTGAAAAGCTAAAAAAATCAACTTTTTTTACTTACTTTCATCAATTTTGAGAAATAAAAAGAATATTGTTTGGGTGATTTGAAATCTAGGGTTTACTTAGAAAAAAATCTCCAAAGTTTCTCATTTTTTCAACTTTTTCTTCCCACCAAAATCACTTAATATGATTTTTTATCACTAGTTATATAAAAAATCTTATCAATCCAATTATTAGTTAACTATATTATTAATTTAACCACATAAGGGTTGTTTAGTCATTATAAAATTATTTTATCTAAGGGGTTTTTAATATTACTTATGGGTGACATGTTTTTGTCCTATTAGGTGACGCCTCTCTATTGGAATGTGACGTTCCAATAATAGCCTTCTTATGAGATGCTGTGTGTGCTGTGAAGGGGTCACTTAGCTGGCTTGGTACCCAGAAACTTTGAAGCGACTAGACATTGGAATTGAGTGAAGTGACTAGGCATCGGAGGCAAGGGATAAAATAGAAATATTAAACACGTGGCACTATGTGACTAGAACAGTTTAAAAAATCTTGTTGAGTACGCCCCAAAATTCGAAGAAATAATTGGGATATAGCTACAGGACAAAAACGGTGTCCCAATAGTAATTCTGGGTGACCCCCTATGTAATTTTTTTTTAATTCCTAATCTAGCCCTCACTAATCATGTTTAGTAGTTAATAATAATTAGTATATGCTTAAGTATTTGGGGGATAGTTTAGTGTGTGTTTTGATTTTAATTTGTGTGAGTGAGGAGTAGAAGGAGAGGAAAAAAATAAGTGGAATTTTTTTTTTGAAAATGGAAGATGATTGTGATGAGAGAATTGTGCTAAGAGGTTGAAAATTTGATTTGTTTCCTTTGAATTCACCATTGTTGCAATTGAAAAAGCTCGATATCCGGATGGTATTCAACCAAAAAACCATGCCGGCATTTGTCGGAAATTTTCAAAAATTGTTTGCCACTATCTAGGGGGTTCTAAGCATTTTTTTCTAGTTTTGATCTTCATAATGTTGATTTTTTCTGGTTTGAACAGTGCGGCATGGTAATCTAGTTTTTCGAAAGCATGCCTAAATTCTGTTCCGGATAGTATTTTGCTTACATTTCTATCACCCGAACAAGATGAAAAGTACCTAGAATGTTGATTTTTTTCTTCACTTGACTACCTAAGATTGACAAGAAATTATCGATCATCTGCCGGTATCATGTTCCCAAGATAGTATTTTGCTTAAATTTCTATGCCGGAACATGATGAAAAGTATCCGAATGTTCATTTTTTTTTCACTTGAATACCTAGGCATTGATAGGAAATTCTCGAGAATCTGCGGTATCATGTTCCGAGATATGGTCTTCATCAATTCCGGGCATGGTCTTCATCACTTCGTTTTGAATTTTTCTGGTTTTAGTCACTCCACTTCAAGATGGTCAGTTGATATGAAGACCATGCCGATATTGTTTCCCCGGCATAGAAAATAAAGCAACATGCTATGCCGAAAGCAATACCAAGCATGGTCTTCATATCAACCGACCATGCCGGGCAAAGATGAAGTGATTAAAACCGAAAAAATTCAAAAAGGAAGTGATGAAAACCATGCCGAATTGATGAAGACCATATGCCGAACATGATACCTATGCTCGAGAATCAATTCCGGATGGTCATCATCACTTTCAAAGATGATCTTCATCACTTCCGAATAAAATAAAAATTCGTTTCCAAAGTGAAGAGAAGAGAATTTGATGTAGAGTGGGGAGAGTTTAGAATTTTAAAGGGAATGGGGAATATTTAGGTTTCAAAGCTCTACCCTAAATAAGATTAATAAGAAATGGAGATGGAAATGGGGATATGATTTTGTTTTTTGATTTTAATTTTGTGGGAAGGGTATTTTAGTATTTTCATAACCAAAAATAACCCCTTAACACATACCATGGGTTGGGGGAAGTAATTCATATCCCCCAATTAATTGTTCCAAAATTCTGCCTCATGTGTAGGTCATGTTCCCAATAATTGCACTGTTGGACTACTGTGCTTGATGGTGGTGAACTTTTTCTTTCAAGAGATACGATCCCTTCAAAATTAGGTAACGGACTGGTCCTTGTGAATTTGGTTCGATTTGGTTATGCTCAATAAAAGTTTCCTCATCAAAGGGAATGCGGAAGAAAGTATCTTTTAAACTGGCTTAAAAAGCAAGGATTAATTGGGGGTAGAAAGAATAATTGGGGGCCAGAAAGAATAATTGAGGGCCTCATCAAATTTATGTCCACACCAAAAATTATAGGGGCTTCCATAATGAGGGTGAAAGTGTGATTTTATTCTTCCCTTAAAATTAATAGGATCGTTTGTTTATTAATAGGGTCGTTAACAACTCTACACATTTGTACAAACGACACAAGGTCGTTAATTATTAGGTTCGTTAACCCAAAGCTCTAATAGGGTCGTTAACTAATAGGGTCGTTAACATTTGTATCTCCATATTTCCTCCACTACAATCCCATTAGAGCTTCAAATGTTAACGACCCTAACAACATAGGGTCGTTTACTAATTTTTCTTCATGGTTCGGGGTCGTTAACTAATTTTTCTTCATGGTCGTTAACATAGGGTCGTTAGTATTTTTCATAATTCAAAAAAAATAAATTATAACGACTCTAGATGAATACAAAAGGGAGTCGTCCATATTTTCATAATTGATTGACGATTTTTCATAAGTCAACATTAGAGTCGTTAATGTTTTATAAACGTAATGACGATTTTTCATACTGCGAATTAGAGTCGTTTACTGATGTGCCAATTAACTAACGACTTTTAAGGGTCGTCAGTTTCTTATATTCCCGACCAAACAACTCTCACACTGAGTAGTTCCATAATGACCATCAATCGACCACTTGGAGCACCATTCATGCGATTTGAAGAGTATATGAAGTTTACCTGACTGTTTTGAGCTTGGGGTTCCTCATTTTGAGGGTTGGTTCCTTCATTTTGAGCAATGGGATCTTCATTTTCACCAATATTCATGGCTTCCTCTATTAACATCAACACAATCATGTGTGTTGCTTGAATCTTCACCTACATCATTTCCTCCACTACAATCACTCATTTCAAATAACCAAAATTTTGCACCAAACCTCGCTTTCTTCCTCTCTATCCAACACAATTTTTTTTTCTTCTATTATCCAAATTTTCCCCTAAAAAAGATTTTATCTAACTTAATCTAAGTTAACTAATCTAACTTAATTAACACTAATGGTTTGGGGGTAGTTTAGCCATTTCGAAAATTTTGGATAAGGGGTGCTTAATTAACAAAATGCTATTGGGAGACCAACTGGTCAGGCCCCCAATTATTTTTTCTGGCCCCCAATTAATCCTTGCTTAAAAGAACCTTATAAAAATATGCCCTTATTATGGCATGGTAAATGATGCTGGTGAAACATTTTTATACAAGTAAAAACTAAAATAACAAGGTGAAAATGTGATGAAAATATACCACAATTTATAAAGGCTGATACCAAATCACTAAGGGCTGATACTATCTCAAGATCTTAAACGATCCTGGCCGTTGGATCGGCTAAATGGTATCAGCCCCCAGTAATACTGGTATCAACCTTTATAAATCATGCAAATATACATGCTATTTATTTATGACTTAAAGATTACAAAAATAGATGATACCGCAAGCCAAAGCTAATCATGATATCAAAGCAGATGATGCTGCAAGCCAAAGTACCCAATAAACCCTCCAAAAGAGAACACTAGAGGATATACCATCTCGCTAACAGAAGGACTTGCTTTCACTGATTGCCGGTTAAGGTGGATCTCATTTGTATGAAGTATTAGATGAGAAAGCTTCAGAACAAATTCAACCATCGTTTCCTTTTAAGAGCAACGAACCTCTTCATAAATCATTGTTGATATATGGATTCAGGATCTTGGAAGGCCAGTCATGTAACCTCATGCAGCTAACCAAATTCAACATGACTGAGAACTGTCTGTTAGGGTTTGATGTTCGGAGAAAGTGTTCGATCTTATTGGTGTTGGGGGTTTCGCAAGCAGAACTTACAGAACTGGTGGGATTCATCTTCTCGAAGCGGAGAGCTTGCTTACTGCGGGGGACGTGTCAGTTGATAAACGAACAACCCTAAGTGCTGCCTTTAAAGATGAAATTTCCATGGTACTTAGTCATGATGGTTCACTACCTTTTCCAGCAAAGGCTGATATTTCATCATATCCGAAGCCATCATTCTTATCCACCACGTCCCGACCTTCAGATAAATCATGGGAGGCCTCCGATAGAGTATCTAGATTCACATCATGCTCGTATAAATCCACAGTTAAAATTCTATGATTCCAGAGTGCATAATCCAGAACGAGCAACCACGTCATGAATAACTTGGGATGTTCTTCATCACCATTCTCACTAACAATCTCATGGTATAGTTTGATCCGCCTTATCAAAATCATTTATTACAGCAACATTAACCAGGCCATTTCCCACTGTAAGAGCACTGCTCGGTTGAACTCGCAAGAATTGCAATCTCAAGCTTGTTTGTCAAGTTTAGTTGCCAAAATTATAAGTCTTGATTTCTAGTCTACTTATAGCAATGTCTCAGATTAGGATAGAATGTGTAGTTGATCTTTAGGCTTCACGTCGTTCATCGATTGAAGACGAAAAATTACTAAGGGGATCTTGTGGAACTTCATCAACAAAAGGTATGTGGAGACTTGAACTCATCTATCACTCAGAAGTCTATTTCTACTATATCTTCTATTGAGATACAATTCGTATAGCTATATAGACTTTATATTATACACATTTGATATTTCGAGATGAGTTTAACTCGCTTACATATTTCTCGAAATATGTGCTGATAAGATTTCACTTTAACTAAGTTCATATTTTATTCTTGATGAAAGTTAAAAGATGATCATGTGAAAATCGCCTGGTAACATCTTACATGATTTGTGTGAGACAATCATTTGATGTAGACTCGAAATGTTTCGTATTGATCTATTAATCACTTGAAAATTGCTTTGAAGCTAATAGTTTGTGTGAGACAACTATTCCCGTCTTCCATCTTTGAAGCTAATAGTTTGTGTGAGACAGCTATTCCCGTCTTACAAGAATGTTTCAATGATTAAAACAGAGTTTATAACAATTAACCATTGATTGGATATAACACAGTATGCGTACTTGTATGCTTACCGTTGCAAGTTATTCCAAGTCCGGGAACCATAGTATGCATACCCGTATGCGTACTGGTTTGATAGTTAAAGTCCGGGAACTTAGTATGCATACACATATGCTTACCGGCTTAACAGTTCGAGTCCGGGAATTCAACTGAGTTTGGTTGTGTACGATAGTATGCATACCTCTTTGCATACTGGCGAACCCATACCAAGTATGGCTACTTAGGTATGCGTACCCATTTGCATACTTGAGTGGGTTAAGTTCTAAAATCATTTTTTTAATGAACAAATATATTTATATAATAAGGAATGCAATCTTTTACAAACAATGGCTATAATGTTCGTGAATTGATTCGAGTGAATCAAAATCGATTTTGCTTCAATTCTGTCTTATATACTTTTATGAGAAAATAAACACTTGAACAACTTTAGAACTAGTTCTATTTGATTCATTTGAACTAGTTTTGATTGAGATGAACAAGGTTGATATGAAAGTGTTCATATGGCTAACTCCGGTTAACTATTGTTGAGCCAACTAAGTGTACACGTTTAGGTACGGTTACCCATATCTGAAGTCACATTTCATTTGTGTGTAACAAGATAAGTTTGATCTGACGGTTGAAAAATATTAGATTGAATCTAATAAAGTTTTCATCTAACGATTAATATTGCATGCTTTGTTATCAAGGTAACATTGATTGCAAACCCTGATTTGAAGACTGTATAATAGAGAACTCTAGCAACTGGGAAACCTAATCCCCACACTTTCTATGTGATACTAGTTGCGACTAGAGTCGATTCTCTTTTAACATAGGATTTTCTAAAACCATTATAGGTTAACGACTTAAAGACTTCATTTGGATTCTGAATCCAGACCCAACTATTTTCTCTGTAGTTGCGTGTTTTGATCTTACTTTATTGTATCGTATTGAGTACTATCTTGTCTAAGATTTTCTCGAGATTCAACCTCCGATAGGTAAGATAAAAAGTAGTCATAAACATCTTGGTCTCATCGTTGTGATTCCACAATATCTTGTTTCGCTACCATACAATTAATATTATTGTGAGGTGATTGATATTACTAGGCTGTTCTTCGGGAATATAAGTATGGTATATCGATTGGTTCCCGTTCACCTTGATTTATCAAAACACGGAATAAAAACTCGTAGGTATTTCCTTGCGAGACAGATTTCTCTATTCAATAGACTTTTCTGTGTGAGAAAAATTTGTTTATCAAGTCTTCGACTTTGGGTCATAGAAACTCTTTGTTGTGGGTGAGATCACCTAATGGAATCAAGTGCGTAGAGTCCTGTTGGGATTCAGAGGTGTAAGGAACACGAATGTACCTTAATCAGTGTGATATTGGTTACGTCTCAACTATATTCCAGTGCGAAGTTAACTTGTAGTAGTCTAGAGTCTGTAGAGTCTTAATACAATGTGGTGTTCTAATCTGGACTAGGTCCCGGGGTTTTTCTGCATTTGCGGTTTCCTCGTTAACAAAGTTTCTGGTGTCTGTTTTTTTTATTTTTCGCATTATATTTTTATATAATTGAAATACCACAGGTTGTGCGTAATTTAATCAATTCGATAATACAACCTTTGGTTATTGATATAAATTTATTGGCACTTGAACATTTGTCTTTGGTACCGTTCAAGTTGTTTCTCATAATAATTAGGATCGAGTAACAAAGATATAACTCTTGGATGTATTTTCCTTGATTAAGTCTGACTGTCTAGTTGATTATCTTGCAAGTATATTGGATTTAGTCCATCCAGATTGCCGAAACGAAATATTGGGCGTGGTTGTTAGACCCCCGCTTTTTCACCCACCACATCATATACTACATGGACATCAGGGAGGCGCACCTTTGTCCCCTTATCTGATGAAAATATAACATGGCTGGAAATATTCTCAAGGTGGACCCATTACAAGGATTTCAATATCATCGCAAACAAAGCCATAGCGGCTATGATGATCATGTGCCATCTCCTGATGTTGGTGGAAGAAATCATCCAGAAGCATTTGGAAATGGAGCTGAGAGCATATAAAAAACTAATGCATCCTCTAGATGGTCCATGGATTTATGGTGAGGTTGACATTGAACTTGCCTCACCTCATTACTTCGTCGGGTATTTATAGGAACGAGCCTTCAGACAACAAAGTTACAGTGTTAGTATGCCCTATCAACCTTAATGTTCGTGTCAGAAGGTTATGACCAGTTCCTACCGATGCTTGCCGCCTGACTTCATGTTCACCCGAGATATAAGTGTCCCGATGAAATTTCCTTTGCTGACAATGGATCTCCCGATACAAACCATGTGTCTTGTTAGTCTTCTGCAGCCGAACCCATCTTGGTATGACCTCGATGCTGTCATGCGTGCCTCATCAGTGGAATTTAATGCCTTCTCACCTAATTCAAACTGAACCGTTGATCCTTCTCGGACTTTCCACGTGCTCTGCTTCTGGTTGGATGTGGTAGATATCTCGATTACTGCGCTTAGATCCATGGGTTTGATCGTATATTGCGCATTTTTTCATCTTGTGGTGCTTCATAACTTTGGATTTCGCCACGTGCACCTCCTAGATGTTTACTCCTACATGGGGTTAGTTAGATAAATTTAAGAAAAAGAAAACGTTTTATTTGAAATCATGTGCCTTTCGTAGATACAAAGAGACTACATGTTCTTGATAAATGATGTCTGTACCGACTGTAAAAGGTTTTTTTTTGGCCATTTTTGTTCCCAGAACACCTCTTTAACCAAAACTCGACCCATTTAATCGTGAGTATCCCCCAATTTGTTCAAGTATCTCCCCAAATGTGGGTTCTTTGCATCGAACATGTTAGGATGTTAATTAAACCAAAATTCAACGACTTTTAAACTTGATCTTGGTCACCAGGTATGAATTACTTAGATACCATCCTGAAAATGTTTCAGTTACATATTTGATAGCCTGTTCGAATACTAGTCAAAAAGTTGCTTTCCGATTTATAGATAGAATTAGAAAAAATTAGAAATTAATCTGAGTAAACTTCAGAATCTAAAAGCAAAAGAGTTAACCTTTTGTAAAACAAATGGTATATCCAAACTGTTGGAAATTCGGAAATGAAACTTCGGAGATATACGAGCATAGTTGTGTTGCTCGTATAGAGCTCCTAGGAAGCAAGACTAACTCTTAAACTCTCACAAACTGTCTTATTAATCACTTCTTGCTTCTTACAATTACAAATGATACTACACATGCCTATTTATAGGTTCACCTACTTCTCTAGATAGTTCTATCTAGACTCTTCTTTACACTCTCATTACACCCTTATCTAGAAGGAATATTCTAGAGTATAATACCAAGGATAAGTATGAAGGAGTTTATCCTTCACATGTTTCATACTCTCTTATCTAAAGAGAATACTCTAGAATCAACAAGGATAAGTATGGAGAAGTTTATCCTTCACATGTCTATTTTGACTAATACTTATCTATTCTAACACATGACTAATTTGACTTGTAGAGTTCTCTACACAATTCTACACTAATATAGACAACTCTAAATTACAAATTACAATTTCCAACACAAACACCACTCAAGAGAAAACACAAAACACAGGGAAACTAAAATACTCACCATAAACCGTCGATTGGAAGAAATAACAAGAGCAATCTAACGGCTTATATTATCAATCCGTCTCAAAAGGTAGTAACAAATAAAAAAAAACCCTCTGTATTTTTATAAATAAGAATATATCGATCCATCTCCTTTTCTCTTTTCTTTATTACCTTTCTTTTCTACAGACAGAACCAAAAATCCATTCAAAGATAGAAGGGAATGTTAAGATCATCACCAGATTCACCAATATCAATTATCATAAGGAATTCTATCGGAAATATGAATCAAGACATTCAGAATATGAATGGAGATATAATTGGAGGAGTAATTTCTCTTGGAAAGGAAGAGAAACCTGGTTTTTGGGCAGGAACAACTCAAAGTGCGGGAGAGAATTTGTTCAAGAGCCTTACTGATAGAGCTGATACAACACATTTGATGATTGAAAAGAAGTGGGAAAAAACCAATCAGATTCTGGAAGAAGGAAAGAAGTATCTCTGTTTTGAAAGCTGGAGTTGGGTTTGGGGCTGGGTTTCTAGGAATAATTGCCACCACCTATGTGGTTAACAGTGTTCTTAACCACATTAGCAAGCCTAAACGTTAGGGTTTTAATGGAAATTTAGGGATTAGGGTTTAGGGAAAAATCAGGGGATTATTAGGGTTTATTTTGGGGATTAAGGATATTTGTATGAAAAGAAAAGAAAGAAATGCGAAAATTAATTGAATCATATTGTTGTTGATCTGTTTATTAATTTTGAGATTTCTTTTTTCTCTGATGAATTTTTTAATTTCTCCACTTACTTCTCTCATTTAAGATTGATCTTTGTGTGAATTTTGAATCACTTAACTCTATCTAGGACAATAGATTCGTATTGATAATGCAGGGATTATAAGAACTTAGGTTATGGAAAGGGGAAGAAGACCTTATTGCAATCTTCATGTATAAATGTAATTGATATTGAATTGCATGTGTAACAATGTCATCAGTAATATTGGCTAGATTTTTGCTCTATATGTGCATGCTAATAAGATGTTGCGGTTATCGACTATCTTTATTACTCCAAGACTTGGTTTCCCTATTCCAGTTGGCCAAAGCTCTGGAGAACGTTCTAGCGCACAACCCTTATATCATTCAGTAAGTGAATTTTTATGCATAAGTATGATATGTTTATGTTTTCCTGTCTTTGCTTTCGACCAGTCAGTTTTTACTCTTTTCCCCCAAGTTATTAGTTTCATTATCTATCGTCAAAAGCAGCAAGAAGTTTTTGGGTATCTCTAAACTGTTGTTTGGATCCTTAGTGTTTTTTTTTGTTTTTTTGCTTTTTTAAATTCCTGTGCCATGCTTAGTATTATGTGTAAGTATGTAGCATTTTGCTTTTGCAATCAAAATATGAGATCAAGTGCTGGTTGGTTGATGGAACTTGGGGTTCCCTTGTTTGGCTGCATGTCAATTGGTCGAAGTTGTTTTAGTTTTTATGTTGACACCACGATGTAATTGATTTTGTTTTTTCCTTTCCTCTTGTTGGGTTTTGGACCAACATCCTTATGAAACTTTAAGTATAGTTTTAGTATGTGATCCCTTGTTCAGTTTATGGTGTGTAGTAATGGTTTTATCGGGAAACAAGTGTGAGTTAAATGGCATCTACCTTTATGACCTGAATTTATATGTCATTAGCTTACGTAAGCTTATTTACTAACCGTACTGCATTGTTATGGTGTAATTTTGAATAAGATTTGAAATCTTGACTCAAACATTTTTTTCCCGTACTACATATACAAGAATGAACGGATATGTAGGTTGATGCTATGCTGTTATCTATTTGTCAGACACTACAAGTGTCTGACAAGTATGCTGTTATCTATGCTTGACAAGTATGCAGGTCCAGGACTCGGAGATATAAATTTTGAAAATAAACTCTATGAGTTACATGGATCAAAGGGAAAGTGGTAGCCTTAACTTATTTGAATATATATATATATGTGTGTGTGCAGTTTAATGCTTTTGATTAGTTTGTGAATCAATCATATTTTTTCCAGATTGCAATTCGGATTATGTCATATGTACTGCAGCTCAATCCCTACCGCAACATTAGTGGATCATCTCAACCCAACGCTCAATGGCTCTTTTTAATCTGAGCAGGGGTAAAGCACCCAAAGCTGGATGGTCTACTGATATGTTCAGCTTCGGGTTTCTTGCCTACCACTTGATTGATCATAAGCCTCTCTTGGATTGCCACTGCAACATAATGGTAAACTTCTAATAGACTTCTTCGGAAGTTGATGTATTTGTACTTATATGCCAAAATAAAAATTCTATGAGAAACATGTCTGCGGATTAGGCAATTGTCTAACTAGACAAGGATGCAGTTCTATTTCTTCCTTTTTCCTTTCTCCTTCAATCAGTATGTTATTAGGTTGTAAAACCTGATTGGAGGTAGGCATTAGAATTTTGAAAATCTTGCTTGACCAATTCATAGGATTTTGATAAGTCATTTGCGTGCAACTATACACGAGGATTATACACCTTGGTTTCCGTTAAAGAATGCTTAAGAAACTCTAGAGTATCCGAGTTCCGTTCCGTTTTTGTTTTTATTTACGTCCTACTAGTATTCATTAACTAAAAGTAGTTTTGCCTTATTTTCCGTGCGATACATGAACACTTTGTCATACTTGCAACATGAATCTTTTTCAATCATGCTGGCAGACACCGTAACTAATTTCCCTGTGACTGAGGCTTCTATAACAAGTGCACTGCATTTTATGGGTAATGGCTGCAAGTTTTCAGCTTTGAAATGTTTAGCAAATCCCAGAAAAAGGAGAAGTATTTAGTGCTTTCTATTTTCTTAGTCTCTTTAGAATTTAGAGTTTAGGTCTAACTAAGTGAATTATACATTACAAATTTCTTAATGAGGTATAATTAAGTTATAACCTCTTTTCTTCTTTATGGGTCTAGTGTGCTAGCTAAATCCCTCTATCATTTGATCTATCATTGGCACAGGTGGCGGATGCACTGTGACTGATATTGTTTAGGAGCTACCCCAAGAGGGAATAGAAGATAGGGACATAATAGGAAGAACTTGAGCTGGTTACAGCATTCAATAAGAATTTCAAAATATCAGTACCCTAAGAGCTAATGGTTAAGAAAAAATACATCTGATAAACTGTTAGATGGACTATTTTGCTGGACACTATAGCATAATATGCAAGGTTGGTTCCTTGGAGTTTTGCACCAAAACCAGAACATCATAAAGAATGCTTGATGGTATTTTCTTCTTTTCTCCACCAGGAAGGATTAAATATACACTTCTGAGAGATCTCTTGATCACCACCTGCTGTATCTAACTGATGGTTTCACCTTCCTACAAGTGTCACCTTGCAACAAGTTTCCCTGTACCACCATATTTTCCTTCAGTAACAGCTTACATTTTTAGTTTGCCTGTTTTAAATCGTTACCTCTTGTATGCTTAATTCTCAGACATGCGGTGTCATTAATATCCTTTAGGTGGTAAAAAGTGTCAATACTTTGGAATTACAACTGAACACCAATTATCATAAAAATCCGTAAATTTCTTAATCTGTCATTTCATATTTTTGGTCATCTTACTAGTTACAAGCTCTTGTGACTTGCTTGTTCCAAAAGCTTCTGCTAACTTCAATTTCAGTGTTCTAGGAAACTTACCTGTTGACATAATTGATTGCCCCGTTTCAGGTTCTCCATTTCGCGATGACACTAGAATGCGTGCTCTTCGCTTCTTGAACTACATGCTTGTAGGCATTGAGTAACTTTATCTGATGCATTTGAAATAGAGATATTCTGGAGCACTTCAAATGAAAATTCAGAATTCTGACACCATCAAAAGATTTCCTTAACAATTGTGTTTTAAGGTTTGAACTATAGCTTGTACTGATTACATGTCTTTTAATGATTTATTTTATGTTTCTCAACTTTTATACTCCAAGTATTGCTGGCACTTAATTGTTCCAAACATTTGTGAATTCATTTGGCCTACAAAGGCATCACTCAACAGCAGTTTTGGCCTACAAATTAAAGGCATGCTTATATGGTGCCAAGGCCAAATTTCTGGCCTACATAGGATATACCATGTACAGGTCGTATACCATGCATTTTCCAGTTATATTTGTACCAATTGTTCCTTCGAGTGCTTAAATCAGAATTTTACTTAAAAGGATTTGGTTGCTTCATCATTTATTACGTTAGAGAGTAGGGCTTTGATAGCTCCCACCTCTTTGCACATAATTTCGATATATGGTTTTGCAGCCAATGATCTTAGTTATGGTTCTCACGATAGCGGAGTCTCAGGTACTATGCATTGGTCCAGTATTTTATAGTTCAAGGTGCATAATAGTTTGCAGTTGGCATGCTTACATACATGATAGGTTGCACATAAATATTCTTACCTGTACCCAACGCATCTGAGCAGGACAAAATGTCGGTTTTTTTCCACCTTTCATTCACAGGAAAATTAAAACTGAGGTTTCTGCGACTGATCTGTAACTCCAGAATTTAGGGGAACATCTGTAGCGAATGGGACTCGTCTCGACCATGTGTGAAAACGAGCCAACCTGTTCTTCCGCGGAAAATAGCAGACCAGCATTGGATGAAGATTGTGGTCTTATAAAACGGACCTCAAACCCGCCAGACGCCTGAAGCTAGCCTACCATCCGTCCAGTTAATACCAATCCACTGCCATCTGTAGTATCTACATCAAAGCATATCCCAACAGATTCCTTTGACAAAATAGATGTTTTTGCTAATTGGCCAATATATGGAAGCATATGTATGAAACCAGTCCAAGCATTAACATTCTGTGCAGTTGCGTTGATGTAGCTTTTCCGAATTGCATAGTTCTAATCAAGTTGGAAGAAATTCCGTAAAAGATGAAAGATTCTGTCGCTCCAATGAAGATAACTCGAGAAGCCGAATTCCATCTACCAGGTAACCAGAGTCGTTGAGTAGCTCAACTGTAGCTGCAAGTGTGAAACCCATGAAGTCTTCTCTTCAAGTCTTTGTTCTGTGGATGGGCCCTGCTAATATCAGGGCCCATCTAAATGGAGTATTATTTACTACATGAGATCAGATGCTACGCGAAACGCTCCATTTAGACAGGTCATTAATCATGGTCGGAAGTCTTGTCAATAGGTCTCTAGATGTCGTTATGAGATGCTCTGTTAATGCTGGGGTTTGCCTAGGTCATACTCTGGAAATAGAGTGAACCCTGAAGTGACAAGGCATAAAATAGAAAATATTAAACACGTGGCCCGCTGTGAAGAAATTTTGTTTACCGATGCTAACAGCTTCTAGAGAGAGAATCCACAAAATGAATTCATTTAACCACTAAATTATGTGACACAATACGCCAAAAGAGAAAAAGCATGTACTGCAAAACATATTATTCTGGATTGTTCTTTGTCTAAGGCAGTCTGGTTTACTTTACTGGGGTATTCATTCTATGCAAGGAAGCAACCTAGCAGATTGGGTCTGTAATTGGTTTGATAAACTCATAGCCAGACAAGTTGAAGAAGCTGAAGTCTGCAAAATTGCAATCATAGCATGGTGCTTATGGACTGCTAGATGTGACAAGATCTTCAAGGGGGTTTCCTTATTTCCTGACACCATCATTCTTAAATGCAAAAGAGAATTTGCAGTTTTGGAAAAGAAACAAATTGCTTCCCTTAATCTGACTACCCCCAAAATAGATTTAATCTTCACTGGCAACCTCCGGCTTCGGGTTACTTTAAAATTAATTCTGATGCTTCATATCTTTCAGATAATAAAACTGGTGGTATTGGACTAATCTGTCGTGATTTTGCAGGTACACACCAGGGCTCCAAATGCATCTACTTAGTCAGAGCAAATAGTCCAGAACAAGCCGAAAGTAAAGCTCTATGGGAGGCAATGCAATGGGCAAAGGAAAAGCAATTAGATAAGGTGGTTTTCGAGATGGACGCAAAGCTTGTTGTGAACGCAGTTATAGGTGTTTCTCTCAACATTGATTGGAGATTACACAATTTGATTCTAGACATTAGGAATTTATTACATGTTCATTCCTCTTGGCAATGTTGCTATGTGCCTAAAGAGAAAAATAAAATGGCAGACTCTCTTTCTAAACTAGCTAGAAATGCTAAGATTAGTCCACCGGATGAGATTCTTAATCAACTTCAAGTGGATAACTCTTGTAAACACTAAAATAAAAAGCATGTACGGGGACACTTATTTTCCACTCAACCTAGGTCGGGTTTCCTCCTCGGCAACAAGTTATCAATTTTAACCGTTTAATTTCAAAAAACAAACAAACCTGGATCAGGTTTCAAAGAATTATAACATAAACTTATTATTGGAGCGTCACATTTCAATAGAGGGGCTTCACTTGGATTTACTAAGCGTGAAGCCCTCTATTGGAAAGTTACGCCTTCCTTCTTGTAATAGGATGGTGGTGAGCTTATCCGGAAAATTTACTAAGCGCGTTTGAGTACTCAAGTTTCCTCGTCAACGGGAATGTGAAGAAAATATCTTTTGAACAGGCTTAACGACCCCAAATACCAAAGTTTACAACCCTTGCAAAAATCTACAAGGTAAAAAATGTGATGCAGATATACATGCTCTTGATTTCTAACTGCTGGAACTCGATTCAAGATGCCAAGCTAAGGGACTTGCTCTCTCGCTGATCGCTGATTAAGGTAGATCTCACTTGTCTGACGTATTAGATGAGAAGGCCTCCGAACAAATTGAGCCATTGTTTCCTTTTAAGAGCAATGTACCTCTTCATGGGTATCTTTAATCTGCTGAAATCACTGTTGGTCTAGGGATTCAGGATCTTGGAAGACCAGTCCTGTAACCTCATGCAGCGAACCAAACTAGGATGACTGAGAACTGCTGTTAGGGTTTCATGTTCAGAGAAAGTGTTCGACCTTATTGGTGTTGGGGGTTTTTGCAAGAGAACTTACAGGACTGGTGGAATTCAGCTGCCCCAAGCGGAGCGGGGGGACGTGTGAGTTGATAAACTAGCAGCTCAAAGTGCTGCCTTTAAAGATGAAAGGTCCATGGTACTTGGTCCTGATGGTCCACCACCTTTTCCAGCAGAGCCTGAGATTTCGTAATATCCGAAGCCAGCAGTCTTCTCCTCCATATCCCCACCTTCAGATGATCATGGGGCATCTAGATTCACATCATGCTCGTATGAATCCACAGTTGAAATTCTAGGGTCCAGAATGCATATTCCAGAACGAGCAACCACGTCATCAATATCTTGGGATGTTCTTCATTTTGATCCACCTTCCCAAAATCATTTATTACAGCAACAGCAACCAGGCCATTTCCCACCACATCATCCACTACCAGGACATCTGGGAGGCGCACCTCTGTCCCCTCATCTGATGAAAAAATAACATGGCTGGAAATATTCTCAAGGTGGACCCATTATACGGATTTCAATTTCATCGCCAACAAAGCCATAGCGGCTATGATGATCCTGTGCCAGCTCCTGGTGTTGGTGGAAGCAATCATCCAGAAGCATTTAGGAATGGAGCTGAGAGCAAATGCTAAACAGATGCATCCTCTAGATGGTTCAGGGATTTATGCTGAGGTTGACATAAGTATGGGGGGGAGCGAAGCATCATAATTTGCTTCAATTTGAGTGATTGTCTGAGATGGTCTGCTGATTTAATACGGATGGTCTGCTGGTGTATAATACGGATTTCGGTTCCAGTGAGCGTCTTGTCTGAGATTTGAAGTTGTTCCAAAAAGAAAAACCATTCCCTCCAAGTTGAATAGGTTTCAATGGACACGACATTCCACACCATGTAACCACCAGTGCACCAGCAAACTGCCAAGTGAAACTAGCAGTGAACAACAAGAAGACTTGACATTAGATCTCTGGTGGCTTTACTTTATACAGCCAATATCTCAGTCAACTCCTGACATCATGTATCGCAGACCATAAGGCATAAGCCTCTTGGAACAGAAATAGGTATCCCTCGTCTCCAGACACTATGTACGCCTGAAGAAAATAAGAAGTCAAGGAAATAAATCGCGTAAGAAATACTAAAAGAGATACAAATAAACTGGAAAAACCAAGGAGATATATAAAAATGCAGCAGCTTCTTTGATATTTTAATAGCTGAAAATTATGTATATGTAAACAGACTTTGTAATAGAGCAAAGATGTTTGGCCGATAGCATTAGAACTAAAGGCACGGACTATGAAAAATGCATGAACTTTCCTTCGTATCTTAACCATTTGTAACAACTCTTCAGTATCAACGAAATCCTCCCTTTGGATCAAATTGCTAAAAGAGATACGGCAGTATATTTGATGAACACTAAAAGATGTTTAAAGATATTAAAGGCATGCGAAACTAGAATACGCCGTAGCAAACACAAATCAACAGCAATAAAGCCTTTATAATCACCTGTACCGACAAAATGCAGATTGCAGTGATTGATCTTTCCTTCTTCACCCACTATAATGTTGAACGGATGACTGTCCTTTTGGCTTCTATTTTCGCTGAAATAGACCCCATCCGGACTTCATACTCCAATTCAATAGCACGTCTTCAAGATGCTGTTAACCCAATATCACCCCGAAGCTTCAACAAAACAAGAGTCTAAAGAACACGTAGTACACAGAATCTAAAAAAGACATGACTATTACAACTCTTCAGTATCAATGTAATCCTCCCTTTGGATCAAATTGCTAAAAGAGATACGGCAGTATATTTGATGTGGATAATAATTTCTCAAGATAAGTGCATGCATATAGTGGTGCATGTTGACACACCATATAGCCCTATCTGTATGTATCTAAAGGAGTCATAAATTCTTACCAGTTCATGGCTCAAGTGCACATCCAGCAAAACAGGCATTTGTGCTATTCTTGTGCCATGAACAAAACGGGTCCAAGTCAATGAGTGTACTTCTCAAGACAGTTTAAGTCCTGCTTGGACATACCAATGGCAATGGTTGTCACTATCCAGAGGGGATAGTAAGTCTTACATATCCTTGGGCGTTCCTGTAGTTATTTGGCATTCTTATACCAATGGTTGTCACCATCATAACAACTGATGATGGAGAGGCAACTGCAACAACAGGAGTCGGAAGTGCCTGCGCCAAACCATTTCTCTCTATCATATATTGGTACCTGCAAAGAACTAGCAGGACTTAACTTCAATTTGCACATTCATCTCTGTTCGGACGTTTCTTATCGACTATTCCACTCTACAGTAAATAGAAGATAACCAGGTGCTCATATCATGGAATTCAGTTATATACACAAAACAGTTTAACATGGAAGATGGATGGGCAAAGAGTCGAGAAAAAGGAGTCTTGCCATGTAGTGAAGAAAGTAGAAAACACCCTGAATACAAAAAACCTTGACTCAAGAAAGAACTAAAGCCAGGATGGGATCCTATCCCCTGCTTCTTTAAATCACTATTGAGAGCAGACTTGTACAAGATGTAGTAAAAACGTCTTCAGATAATGGTTAAAAAACAATGGAACGAATTAATAATTCTCGGATAGTATAGACTGCAACTCTCGAAACAACCAAAAAAGGGAATTTTTTTATCAGTAATGTCAAAGCTATACACAGAGAGCAAAGAGAGCCCCATCTGAGCGGGAGAATTCTTCACTAATACTCTTTCCAGAACCCTAAACCGTCAAGAGAACAATTTATTTCATCAACTCTCCTTTTTCTTACTAACACCAACATACCTTCTTCCTTTATTTTCTCCTTTTTTTTTGAAGCAAATGATGGAATGAAGCACACAGAAATAGTTATTGACTTAGTGGTAAACCACAGAAAATTTGGATGTGGACAGTTATTACGTGGCTTTAAATACATGAAGTCATTTAAGAAAAGCCTCCCAGTGCTAAACTAAGTTAGTTGTGCCAGGATGCAATTGGCACTCGATCTGATATCCAGAGTTGGCCGTAGTATATTAGCGGTCAATACAGATAAAGTTTTGAATGCCCTGATTCTATGTTAACTATCAGAAAGCCAGCAGTTCGAACACACACAAAAGAGGATTTGTTGGTACTAATTCATTCTGTAATCCCAGATGAACCTACATTATAAGACATCTCACCAGTGGTGCCATCCTTTCAAATGGAACAAGTAGGTGCGTGACTAAGATGAAATATCATGATTGTGGTGGTTGCACATGCTTTTGTACCCAGTATGGCCACACATGAAATGGGTTTTTGTGAACCATATTTATCATTTTAGTGCTAATATAATAACCTCAGGATAAATATGAGCCAAAAAGCAAAAATTTTATCTATTTCATATGTACAAAGAAGAATGAAAGTAAAGCCGAGTTTGTAACCTACCTGCAAGGCTGCAAATTCCATATCTTCCCTCCATTACTCCCATTGCTTTTATTGCCTTCAGTTTGAAGTTAACTACAGCAGGTGCATGTTTTTGCGTTAATCATTTTCTTCATCTTTTTTATAAGGAAAAAAAAAGAAGTAGGACCGGCATTGAAAAAGAAAAAGGTACTTCTGTTCTGCTTCAGTTTATCTGTTATTTGTGACCTCGTCCATCTGTTTAATGTTTCCTACTCTTAGCGACCACCTATAGAAAAGTGGATACAGCACCCCACCCAAACCGCTTGATCATCTAGCTCTTCTTCAATCAAAAGCAACTGGTTATATTTTGCAAGCCGTTCACCTCTGGCTAGGTGATCTGACTGGTGTGCAGGACCACAGCTAAATCAGCTTCAGCTATGAAGAAATCTTCAGGCTCTCCACATGTATGTGAAGTTACTACTCCCTAGTTGGCATTCTTAGCTAGCTTCACAGATTCGATGATTTCGGTAACAGTCCCAATCTTGATTCACCTATAAGACGAGCATGTTGCAAGAGATTTCATCTATTGCTTTCTCAGTACGTTTCGGGTTTGCATCAACAAATCATCTCCAAGACTCCAACAACCTGGAAAATCCCTAGGCATGTAAATAACTGTGTATCTTTCCAACCATCCTTGTCAAATGGATCCTCAACAGACACAATACGGTAAACCATATAGAGTTGGGTGTACCAACGCAAAAATCAGTAGCCGCAACATCCATTGCTATCTTAATTCTATCATTGTAATCTCCTCTGTCAATTGGTTCCTTGACCAGGTTTAAGACTTCAGTGAAACTTGGCATATTTGAAGCAAATCCACCAGCTTCATCAACATTGCAGCCGTTTCTTCCGTGCTTTTCGGTAATAATAGCCTCTAGATGATGATAGGTATTAGAGCTGGTTTGCACTAACTCCTCGATTGATTTTTCCCCAACAAGGATTTTCTTTGTGAAGGAGGGGACAGAAAAACCAATCAGAACAGCTAGTATAGCATTTGCACCAAGTTCACCCTCATTTTCAGTCTTGTCCAAATCTAGCATAGCCTGGTCGATCTGGGATGACAGTGTTGGATTAGCTTCAGCGACCATCTCATTGATTTGTGACAGCTCTGCAAACACCTTTTCCAAGATATTTCTGATTGTCACCATCGCGCCATTCAAGAGCCTCGTCGTACAAGCCAAAAGAAGTCCCGCTAGGAGCTGCAGCTCTAAACATCCTTTATTTGTGTAAAGATCGATTTCAACAGTAAGAACCCCTCAGCTCTGAAAATAAATAAATAATCAAACACAAAAGATAATACTAAACAGCACTCATTTTTATTAAACTTTCATATGTCACTTCAGTCACACTTGCATCATAATCAGCAATTAAAACTTCTTAGTCATTTCAATAACAAAATAAAACCTAAAACCCCTAACTTTATACTGGGTTAGAGCATCCACAATCAACCAAATGACAAATATGCATGAGAAACGAAGCACAGTGCATGTTGCCAAAATTCAAAAAGCTAAAAAAGCTTTAAAGCTATGCCAAATTTGGCAGGCACCGATTAAACCTTCTCCAGGAAACTGACCATAACTTATAGCGCGTGGATCAAACGTATTTTTCAAATACACCTCACATGAGATATGATATTAATTAACGCTTCTCCCAGGCCTAACTTATGTGAGTGCTGCATTTAAGCGTGGTTTATGGTTACGTTTAAAAATCCATTTAATTTTTCTTTGATTTTTAAATCACCTTTTCATTTCTTGCTTTTTTATACAAGGAGTATCCATACTGTGTCAATGTCCAGTTTGTGAAAGCACCCATATAAGTTAAGAAAACATTGAATACAATGCAAAAGAATGTTCGTATTATATCTGAATCATACATGGGAAATTGATTTTTACCGCAATCATATACAAGCTATGGGTCTAATCCCCGAGATGTGAGTTTGATGATTTATGAATTTTGCTCTGAGATGGTTAGGTGTGGCTCAGAAACCAGTCCACCATGAATTCTTCTACCAAAATCAAAAAGTTTTTTGTTACGGGTCAGAAACTAGCATAAACTGCTGGTTCTAGGGTACCAACAATTCTCGAAAATCCTTTGGAGTCCAGACGCATATTGAACAAAATTCTACCACAGGATACAATAATGGCTTCTTCTCTTCTCTGTTCCTAAATGCAATGAACCAATCATCTAAGTTTCAAGTAATTTACCGATAATTGAAAACACTTAACAAACCCCCAACTAATTTCAACAAATCTTACAAAATGTCAAACAATAATCAACAAAATTAATAAGCATTCAAACAATTATTAGGAAGATTGGAAGAAGAATACTCACCGGATGGTACTGTGAAAGGGGTTGCTTAAGAATGGAAGAAGAAGAATTTCACTAAAGCTGTCGAAGTAATTACAAGATTTTTCCGGAATAAATTTTGAAATTGTTCCACAGAATACCTCAGAAAAGCTTAATGGGGTTTTAGAGATCAACATCATTGGAGAATATTGACAAGAAAAGAGATTGGAAACGCAACCGACAGACTGGGGTTTCAAGTTTAAACACCGCCTGATACAAGGAGGACGGGAGGAGTTTTTATTTCACGCCCGGACTGGTATCTGAAACTGCTATTGAAACTGAGGGTGCCAGTTTACTTGGGTTCTCCGAAAAAATGCTTGGGCTTGTTTCAGGCTTAGGAGTTTTATTTGGAACCATCTTTTGGGGACTACCCAAAAAAGGTGGGGGACTACCCAGTGCTACAAATGTCCACCCTAAAATGATAAGGGGTGTCCTAAAATGTGGAAATGACTAATCTACCCTTAACCTATATATATATTACCACCTCCTCCCATCACCACCACCTATATATATAACCACCTCCTCCCATCACCCCCGCCGCTCACCACCACCACCACCACATACCACCTTGAGCCACCACCACCACCGACCACAATATATAGCTTAATTTAAATCATTAACAAAACAAAATCAAAATCAAAATTATAACAAACCCATTACTTGTCATTCGTTTTTGGTTGCAAAAATGAGAAGTAATCATTAAAATGAGTTGAAAATGTAAGTTGCAGAGAGAAGTTCGGTTAGGAATTATGTGAAAAACTTTGTCGAACTAGCCGAACTCAACTTTTAATGGAGGTTTTTCTTTCAGAGAAAAGTTCGGTTACGTCGCAAAATTTTTTTCCTAACCGAACTTTAGTTCGGTTACGTCGCAAAATTTTTTTCCTAACCGAACTTCGATTCGATTACGTCGCAATTTTTTCTCCTAACCGAACTTTCTCTGAAAACCTATATATTGAGTTCGGTTACGTCGCAACTTTTTTCATTTTTTTCCCAGCCAACTTTTAGTTCGGTTACGTCGTAAAAAAAAAATTCCTAACCGAACTGTTCTCTGAAACTAAAAATTCCATTAAATCGAGTTTACTACTGTGTTTTTAGAAACATTAACCGAACTACACTTGAGATGAGTTCGACCAACTTGTTCTTCAAATGTTGTAGCCGAACTTTGTAAACCAAACGAAAATCAATTTGTAAATTGTTCATTTTTAGGAATGTTTTGGCCAATTCAAGCACCATTAACTAAATTTGAAGTATCCATGAGTACCCAAAACATCATACTCTTGTTCTTCCTATTTCCTTCTTCTTCTTATCTCTCAAAAAAAAAATGTTAAAAACAAAACAATCCAACTTATAAAACACTAATCACTAATCCCTAATCAGTTTTTAACTAATCACTAATCAGTTTTTAACTAATCATTAATCACTAAGTTTATCATCAAGGGTAAAGTGGGTATTAGAAACAAAAATTATAAGGGGTGACCAAATATTACTTCTAATATCCTCCACAAAAACTGATGGGTAGTCCCCCAACTTTTTTGGGTAGTCCCCAAAAGATGGTTCTTTATTTGAGGCCTACCCAAAAAAAAAAAAAATTGGTTTCGACACGATACGCAGGTTAAGGAGACCCAAACCAAACAAAGAAAAAATAATACTAAAAACAAAAAACCCAACAAGAAAACCCACAAACCTGCCTAGACTCTAAGGTACACAGTACCAGCTTTATCAGACGCCAAGATTTTCCTAAAGTCAGGGGAAAAATCCTTCTTAACAAGATTAACAAAAGCTTCTTCAGGATGAAGCTTGGAAAGAAAATCCACAACTTGATTAGACTCCTTATAACAATGACTGATCTTCACAGAGATGAAGTTAGTTATTATGTTTTGAATTTCCCCGAAATCTGAATATTTCCCCTAGGAGGCTTAGGCTCAAGATTATTGAGGAACAGGCACACTGTCAAGGAATCAGTGCACAAATGAATATAGCGAGCTTCAATTCTAATAGCGAGCCTCAACCCCAACTCAACTCCTTGAAGCTCATGAGTAGTAACAGATAGGGGGGGGGGGAACCACCATAGCCAACAGCCAAAGGATCCCCCAAAGAATCCCTGAAAAGAGCACCAAACCCAGCAGTCACATCCCCTTTAGAGCCATCAGTATTTATCATTACATCATAGCCACTAGGAGCAATCCAAGTACATTGAATAAGATGTTTAATTAAAAAAAATCACATTCCAGCCTCCACCTATCAATGAACTCTCTATTAGCAGTTGTATCATCATTTCTCAAATTTTAGGAGCTCATCTTTAACCAGACCTCATGAGAAATACTATAACTAACAACCTCCAAGGAAGAACATTTAGAAGTGAAAATCCTGGAATTTCGCTCCCCCAAATATGATAAATGAACTCATTTAGAATCAATCTTCTAATATAAGAGATTAGAGACTTGCCTTTAAAATGTTCAAATGCACCACAAAATCTCCTCATTCCAACTATTGCATACCTCTTTAAAATACCCCATCTTGATGAGAAGACCCTTCCAGATTGGAGCAAAAAAAGGACAACTATGAAAGAGGTGACTCTCATTATCCACACTACCATCACATAAAGGGAAAGGTGCACAAATCATAAGACCCCCCTGCATCAGCTTTTCTCTAGTTTTTAATCTCCCCTACAGAACTAGCCAAGTGATAAATGAGTGCCTTGGAACATGGTACTTGAACCAAACTAAACAGCTCCAATTTTTCCTTTCTCTTCTAGCATTAAGAGCCATATAAGTGTCTTTCATGGTAAAATCTCCAGAAGAACTGATAGGCCAACTTGCTTATCCTTCTCAGAGATATCAAACTCTACCATAGTAATTTGATTTAGGACATATATTATCTCCACATCTGCACTATCAGATAACTTCCAAGTCCCAAGTATCAATAAAATCATTCACTTTGCGCTCTGGGTTAGGAAAACATGTTTGAATAACGTTATCATCCATCCAATCAATCAGTCTACCCTGTGGGTGCCATAATTTAGCCAGCATCTTTGTGTCTTTACCATCTCCTAGAATAGTCATAATGAAATCCTTGGCAATACTTTTCTTCTCCAACTCCATGAAGCATCATGAGAAATATAAATAGTCCAGAAAACTTTATTTTTAAGTAAGTTTTGATGAACCCAATTAGTCCAAATAGAGACCTTACCAGATATTATGTCCCAAATATGTCTAAGGTTAGCTGCACTATTAGAAACTTCAATTTCTTTCACACCCATACCTCCCATCTCATAAGGACAACAAATGTTAGTCCAGCTCACTGGGGAATGTTTCTTTCCCATATCACTCCCTGACCACAAAAATCTATTGAAAATATTAGTAATCTCCTTTAAAGCTCTTTTAGGAAGGATGAAGCAAGACAACCAATAAAACATCATACCAACTAAAATAATTTTAATTAGCATTAATCTCCCTGGATAAGTAAGAAATTTTTCTTTTCAAGCCTGAACTCTAGAAAGAATTTTAGTAATAAGAGGAAGGAAATCGTTGTAAGAAATTCTGGAGGATATGAGAGGAACACCCAATTACCTGATAGATACCTTATCTAAGGAACATTCTAGAATGCTCACAATCTCCATCAAGGTATCTGCATCAACGTCAGAAGAGAAAAGAGAGGTCTTTTGAAGGTTCATTTCCAAACCAGTGCAAAAAATTGAGATACGATCTTCAAAGAGGTAGCATCAACACTAGTTCCCTTGAAAAAAACAAGACATCATCTGCAAAACACAGGTGAGTCAACTTAATAAGCTTGCACCTAGGATGGAGTCCAAATTGAACTTGAGCAACTTGTTGTTGAAAAATAATGCTCAACAACTCCATCACCATAACAAACAAATAAGGAGAAAGAGGGCATCCTTGCATCAATCCCCTATGAGCCCCATAATACTTATAAGGAGATCCATTTATGAGAATAGAAAACTTAGGAGTATTAATGATAATTTAATCCATCTAATGAACACCTCGGGAAAACCCATCTTCTGCAGAGTAAGAAAAATAGCCTGTCGTATCATATAATTTCTTTAAATCAATCTTCAAAGTACACCTATGAGAACCAAATTCCTTATGATAATTACTAACTATTTCATGGGCAACCAAAATATTATTTTGTATATACCTTCCAGAAATAAAAGCTGATTGACTCTAGGATGATAAGTTCATTAAAATATTTTTCGTTCTGAGAGCAATAATCTTGGTTATGCACTTGTAGACCACATTACAACAAGCAATAGGTCTATAATCTACTACTCCACTGGGATTCTCCTTTTTTGCAACTGTTAGAGCATTGCTCAATCGAACTCGCATGCGTTGCTATCTCAAGCATGTTTGTCAATGTTAGTGACCAAAACTATAAGTCTTGATTTCTAGTCTACTATAGATAAGTCTCGGACTAGGATAGAAAGTGTAGTTGAGCTCAAGGAATCCATGGAGATTCATCATACAAGACGAAGAACTACTTAAGGAACTGGTGGAACTTCTCGACAAAAAGGTATGTGGAGACTTGAACTTATCTATCACTAAAAAGTCTATCTATTCTATCTCCTATTCTTTGAGACTAAAAGTTGTATGTTATATATAGACTTTGATTATACACATTTAGTATTTCGAGCCGAGTATACCTCGCCTATCTATATCTCGAAATATGTGTTGGTAAGCTTTTCGCTTAGACCAAGTTTATCTTTACCTAGTGACGAAAGTCATGATATGTTTCAATCACTTTGACGAGAAATGGCGTTACAACTACATAACGTCCTCTAAGAATGTTTCAATGACTGGAATGAGAGTTTAGATTAAATAACCAATGATGGACATAAGCGTTGTTGTGAAAACATATTTATGTATAAGTCATAGTCCTTGAACCAAAGTTTTTGAACTTTTCTGACTAAGAGAACCAGAAGAATGGCAAGTGCCAAGTCCGCTAACTGCCGAAGTTCTCAAACCCGAAAATTTCTGTTGGAGTTGTCAAACTACTTGCGTGAGCTAAGTCCGCGAACCGAGTTCGCAAACTGGCGAAGTTCTCATCCCGAGAATTTCTGTTGGAGTTTGTAAACTCTGCCCAGCATTTTAAGTCTGCGAACCTAGTCTACGAACTTGAGAAGGTTATATATCTAAAGATTATTTCTGAACTTAAACTTAAAAGACTAAGGAATGCATTTGCAAACCGTGGCTATAAAAGTTCATGAACCGATTCAAGTGAATCAAATCATCTTTGCTTCAATTGTGTCTTGTGTAGTTACATAATATTTCCTTGCAATTGAACAACTCTCTAACTAGTTCATTTGAGTCATTTGAACTAGTTATGGTGAAGAAGATCGAACATGGTTGATATGAAATGCTCACATGGCTAACCTTTTGGTTGACTATTGTTGAACCAACAATGTACACGTTTGGGTACGGTTAATAAACCTAGAAGTGTGCATTTCATTTGTGTATAAAAAGCTAAGTTTTCGATCTAACGGTTGAATAATATTAGCTTCAATCTAAATCAGGTTTTCATCTAACGGTGGATATTGATTGCTTTGTTACCAAGGTAACTTAATGGCAAACCCTGATTTGAAAGACTATATAAGGGGACATGTAGCAACTCTGCAAAACTAATCCCCACATCTTATGTGTGATACTAGTTTACGTGCTAGAGTCGGTTCTCCCTTAACCTTTGGTTTTTTTCTTCTAAAACCAGGTTAACTACTTAAAGACTTCATTGGGATTGTGAAGCCAGACCGATACTACTTTATCGTAGTTGTGTGTTCTGATCTTGCATCTTCTATCGTACGAGTACAATCATATTGATTGGATTGAGATTGATGTCTCCGATAGGAAAGATATAAAAGTAATCACAAACATCTTCGTCTCATTGTTTGTGATTCCGCAACATCTTGTTTCGCTACCATACGATTAAGATTGTTGTAAGGTGATTGATAACTCTGGGATGTTCTTCGGGAATATAAGACCGATCCTATCAATATATATTACAAAATAAATAGACTTCGTAGCTTCTTGTCCAAATGCTTGATCTCCTTGGAATCTTCAACATGACACGAGATCTTCATCACTTCCAAGCACTCCAATGATTCCGAACGTATTCAACTCAACATCATAGTTGTTGAAGATCCGCAGTAATAACAATAAGAAAACAGTTACTTTTAACCATTGTGATACAGTGTCAAAATATTATTACACAACATCAAAGTCCAATTATATCATAACTTTGACAATAATACTATGGTGCTATGTATCACTCCCGGCCCCTTAGTCTATACTTCATCTTATGATGAAAACCACTCCCCCATACAAAATGATCCGTAAACCATATGTATTTTTAGTATGCACTACACATTAATTCTCCCCCTTTTTGTTAATATAAAAGGTACGAAAACTAGCGGGATCCTAATGAAATTTTCATAGAGATACTTCATGACCAAAAGAGAACATATCAACTTGGTTTCGATGATTTCACATAGTCAAAACTTAGTGTATTCATCAAGGATTTTATAAAGATACAAGACTCCTACAATATTCCATAGCCGCACTCTCCGAATAGATCCTTTGACTGTTTTCATCTATGAAACAATTTTCGCAAGTCTACTTCCTTCAAGTTATGTAGTTAAACATATTTTAGGTATATAATCAACCCAAAGTTCAACATAATAAACTAGTAACAAGTTACCAAATATGTTGTGTCGCATTTACGAAGATCAAAAGATAAATGTTATACTTCGTAATCCAAGATACCAAAGTTGTATAAAACAACTCACTACAGGAAAAATATACATCTACAACTGGGGTTTTACAACTCTTTGCTAAATATCGTAGAAAGTCTTATGTTTTACAACTGGTTTCAAGGGAAGAGTTGTCGTATATTATCACTTCCAACCCTTAGGACCAAGGGGTTGCGCTAAGAAAACAAACGACAACTCCTTAAGAAAAAGAGTTGTGACGACATTTAGCTATAACAACTCTGTTTTATAAGTGTAGTGACTTAGACTATCACAACTCTCACAAGTGTTGTTGAAGAACACAAAAATATGATAATGAAATATATGTTAGAGGGGAGATTCTAACATGAACCTACTGCATGGAAGTGTAGCTCATCAACCATCCTTTCAGTTCACAAGTTGTGGTATTTTTTATTTTTTTAAATAGAAACCTATAACAACACTTATAAATGTTGTTGAAGTAAAAATATATAATGTTGGAAAAAATGAGAAACATATAACAACACTTATAAGTGTTGTTGAAGTGAAAATATATAATGTTGGAAAAAATGAGGTTGGGGGGATTCGATTATGAGCCACGGGCATGAAAATCTACACCACTAACCATCCTACACTATCACAAGTTTTGTCAAGTTTGTGGTTATTTTAATACACTAACTTTATGACAACCTTTCATAAGTGTTGTAAAACAAAATGTAATGCCAAAAAAATAATGCTCCGGTGACTGAGCCACAAACAGCGTGAAGCCTTCTCTGAAAATAACTTATTTCCGATAAGGGTAGACTGGTCATTTTCACAGTCTCCATAATGTTTATTGCACTTATTTCCATCAAGGGTAATATGGTCATTTTCACATTCTAAAATATTTACTTTACCTTTTTCCGATAAGGGTAGTCTTGTCATTTTTCACTGACTCCAATAATATTAATTTATTGCACTTATTTCCATTAAAGGTAACACGGTCATTTTCACATTTTATAATATTTACCTTACCTATTTCCAATAAGGGTAGTCTGGTCATTTCGCAATCTCCATAATATTTATTGCACTTATTTCCATCAAGGGTAATATGGTCATTTTCAAAGTGTAACATTTATATTACTTATTTTCGATAAGGGTAGTCTGGTCATTATTAAAGTTTCGATAATATTTATTGCACTTATTTTCACTAAGGGTAATATGGTCATTTTCATAGTCTGTAATATTTTATTTACTTATTTTCGATAAGGGTAGTCTGGTCATTTTCACAGTCTCCATAATATTATTGCACTTATTTCCATTAAGGGTAATATCGTCATTTTCATATTCTGTAATATTTACTTTACCTATTTCCGATAAGGGTAGTCTGGTCATTTTTCACAGTCTCCATAATATTTATATATTGCACTTATTTCCATTAAGGGTAATATGTTCATTTTCACATTTTATAATGTTTACTTTGCCTATTTCCAATAAGGGTAGTCTGGTTATTTTCACAGTCTCCATAATATTTATTACACCAGATCTGATAAATTTCATCACCAGTTCACCCGAATGAGAAACTCACGTCGAACTCTAGTAATCTTTGAACTCGTGATGTTCAAATCTGATAAATTGCATCTTCATTTCATCCGAATGAGAAACTCAGATCGAACTCTAGTAATCTTCGAACCTGTGATGCTCAAATATGATAAATTTCATCTTCAGTTCATCCGAATGAGAAACACATGTCCAACTCTAGTATCTTTGAACCCGGGATGTTCAAATCTGATAAATTTCATCTTCAGTTCATTCGATTGAGAAACTCAGATCGAACTCTAATAATCTTTGAACCTATGATGTTCAAATCTGATAAATTTCATCTTCAGGTCACCCGAATGAGAAAATCACGTCCAACTCTAGTAATCTTTAAACCTGTGATGTTCAACTCTGATAAATTTCATCTTCAGTTCACCCGAATGAGAAACTCAGGTCCAACTCTAGTAATCTTTGGACCTGTGATGTTCAAATCTGATAAATTTCATCTTTAGTTCATCCGAATGAGAAACTCAGGTCCAACTCTAGTAATCTTTGAACCCGAGATGTTCAAATATGATAAATTTCATCTTCAGTTCACCCGAATGAGAAACTCAGGTCAAACTCTAGTAATATTTGATCATGTGATGTAAATGGATTGATTCATCGTTCTTACTAAGTTTCCGACTTATAGTAATCCAATCTTGGCCAGGTTTTGACCTCGGAGCCAGGGTATGCATACAATATGACAGAACAGGGCGTGTTGAAGGTTTCAGGAAATATTCCTAATAATCTTACCGGTAAATGGACGGATTCATCGTTCATGCCTCAAGGTTGACGAAAACGGATATATATGTTTAAGGTTTGGGGGAATATTCCAAAGGAATTTTTTCTGTATATGGTTGGATTTATCGTTCTTACAAAGTTTCCGACTTATAGTAGTCCACTTACCGCCAGGTTTCGAGATCAAAGCCAGGTTCATGCCTCAAAGTTGATGAAAACGAATATGTTTAAGGTTTAGGGGAATATTCCAAAGGAATCTTTCTTGTATATGATTGGATTTATCGTTCTTACGAAGTTTTCGACTTATAATAGTCTACTCGCGGCTAGGTTTCGAGCTCGAAGCTAGGTTCGGTATCGAAGTTGACGAAAAGTGGTGTGTTTAATTAAGGTTTAGGGGAATATTCATATGGAATCTTATTTGTAAATGGATGAATTCATCGTTCTTACCAAGTTTCTGTCTTATAATGGTCCACTCACGACCAGGTTTCGATCTGGGAGCCAGGTTATGCCTCAAAGTTTCCAGAAGAGGGTTTGTTTGAGGTTTAGAAGAATATTTCGATGAAATCTTGCCTGTAAGTGAATGGATTCATCGTTCTTACAAAGTTTCCATCTTATAGTCGTCCACATTGAGCTTCATATTTCGGGGAGCCTGGGTTTGCATACAATATGTCAGAATAGGATTTGTTTAATGGTTCGAGGAATATTCCAAAGGAATCTTACATGTAAATGGATGGATTCATCGTTCTTACGAAATTTCCTACTTATAGTAGTCCACTCCTGGCCAGGTTTCGATCCCGGAGCCATGGTATGCATACAATATGGCAGAATATGGTTTGTTTAATGTTTCGGGGAATAATCCAAAGGAATCTTACCTGTAAATGGATGGATTCATCGTTCTTACGAAGTTTCCGACTTATAATAGTCCACTCCTGGACAGGTTTCGATCCCGGAGCCATGGTATGCATACAATATGCCAGAATATGGTTTGTTTAATGTTTCGGGGAATATTCCGAAGGAATCTTACCTGTAAATGGATGGATTCATCGTTCAGTCCACTTAAGGCCAGGTTTCGATCTCAGAGCCATGGTTGTAGGATCAGAATATCGCTACAACAACATTCTTGCGAGAATTCACAGCGACAGTTCTGCGAGAGTCACAAAACAACTCAAAGAGTGGTACAAAGAATGACGTAATAACTGACGATTGAAGAAACGCATGAAGAGCGTGATTGTCTTGCAATGGTTACAATACTTGCGAGAATGAGCATTATACCTACTGCGAGCTGATCGCAAGTCAGATCCGAAATTAAAGGACAGCTTAGCTGTCATCCATTATGTAATTCCCTATATAAAGAAGTCCAGTAGATTCAGAAAAGGATGATGTATTTTTGAGAGTTGAAAAAGTTTTGAGGAGAGAGAAAAATTTGAGAGAGCAATTGTATTCTTGACTTCTTCCATTTCTTGTAAACATTTCTGAAAATCAATTAATAAAAGTGTTGTTTTAATACTAGTAATTGACAGCTGATACAAGAGTCGTGCAAATCTTATTCATAATTCTAGTAATTGTTGTTACATATGTTTCCCTGATATCCTGCTTGTGTTGTCCAAGATAGTCCTACAACACAAGCAAGAGTTGTGTTAGGTTATAAAAAAAAATCGAAAGAGAATCACAACTTTGGCAAAATATTTTCGAACCATGAATTACATCACTTTTTACAACTCTTACTCAAGTATTGTAGAAAAGCTTGGACTTTCTACAATACCCCCCTTCCACAATGTATGAAATGGAGTTGTCGTAGGGGTACTACAACACTTATCTAGTGTTGTCAATGATGATTTTTCCCGTAGTGACTAGTATATATTTCTTTGACACTTTGATCATAATATGATGATCAAGTCTCCAATACTAGAGATACATAAATATACTTTGTATGTTATGTTTTCAATGCAAACGACATAAAAGAAACATATATAAAAAGGAAAATAAGTTAAATATGCATTAATAACCTCGAACAGAAGTATGATGTATGTACGTTGATGTCGATACCCTTTCGGGTAATTCAAAGCAACACGAGTTTATCTCACCATTTCTAATGTTCATAGTCTAACCTAACAAAGTTGACTCTAGTAATCTATTCAAGCAGCTTCGAGTTTTGAAGCTAAAATATGACAACCAAACTTGATATACCAACGCTTGGTGGTTTTAACCGAGGAAATGCTTTAACAGACTTAACATGTTCCATTTATATCTACATTTATTTCCAGTTATTTAGATTGAAAACATAACATACAAATTTATTTATATATATATCTAGTATCGGTGACTTGATCATTTCATTATAGTCAAAGTGACAAGGAAGCATATACCAGTTGTTTTATACAACTTTGGTATAATGAAGTTACGAAGTATAGTTTATCTATTTGAACTTCGTAAATTCGACAAAACACTATTTAGTAATTCGTTATTGATTAGTGTGCTCAACTTTGGGGTGGATTCCATATCTCAAAAACTATGTTTAATTACATGGTTTAAGTAAGCATACTTGCGAAACTTGATTCGTAGTAAAAATGAAGTCAAAATAATGACCTATTCTGAAAACGATCCCTTAATGAATCTTAGGATATCGAGTAGGACCGATCTAAGGATCATTACTAGGATCGATCATATAACCCTATTAGAACCGATTTTATTTTAATCAATTTCTCGTATTCGGTTTGTCTATTAATTTAGGGTTTGCACAAATACCTAAAATATATTTGGTTAATATGGAAAGTTCAATATGTCGACATAGTGTTTGAACATATGCTAAACTCTTATTACTTAACGTTCAATTATTTACCTTGATACACAAGGTGTGATCTCGAACCGAAATATTCTAACTATATTTTGTGTATATTCGAAATTAATATGCTTTTAATTTCCCAATAGAGAAGCATATCTCTTGTGAATATATTAGTAAAATATATGTTGTATGCTATCTAATATTAGCTGTCAACATGAAAGATTTCGGTATAACAGTTGGACTCCAGTTGGAAGAGAATAAAACCGAAAATAAACATTTTATCTTTAGTATTTTAGGATTTGGTAATTCCTTGTTGTCCAAACATACCTTTGTCATTATAAATATTGAAGTTTCTCATTCGTACATATTTATCACTTGACTCACTAAATTAAATGTTGTGTGGGAATCCCACTTGAGTATGCTCGTAATACTGGTTCGATAGGAGAGTGTCTTAATTAGGTGAAATCTCTTATATGTGCTTCGTTTAAAGACTTATGTGGATTAAAAAAACACAAGTTAACTATTGGTGGGTGATAGGTGTAACTAACGCCTTGATTTACTATCCATTGTTCATGCTTTCTTTGCTATGTTCTTGCAAATTATGTATCTTATGCTTGCTTTTGAGTTTTATAGGTGTTTTGGAGTCATTTGGAGCAAAAGCAGTAAAACTCATCCATTTTAAGCATGAAGGGTGATTTTACCAATTTACAGGCGAGTGATATGCGGAGCCCAGACAAGGATAATGGACAACCAGTTGGAGCCTAATAGGAATGGCTAAAAACATCCATGGGTGTTGATAGCCGTCACATACTAATGGACCTAGTTCGGTCGAACTCGGCTGTTTCAGATAACATTTTATTTCTTTTATTCATCTGCAAATGGGGTGACTGCCGGTGATTTTGGTTCAAGATTGAGAAGATGATTTCGATATTCAAGAAGGAAAATAAGGTATGGGTTTAAACTGAATTTGATGTTGCAACAGTTAAATGTTATGAATGGAGAGTATTTGGGCCTGTAATGATTAAACGGTTAGGGTTTGTATTTGAGTAAGAACCGAGAGAAGAAGAAGCCGATACTGATTCAAGGGGCGAGATGAATTTGTGGCTGTAAGGTTGAGAAGGAATTAAACTAAGGTTTCATGTTGTTGATTTGGTAATGAAGAAATTCATGGGTTCGGTTGTATTGAGATGAAATTGAAGAACATGGAGCTTTAATCAGAGAACGATATTTATTTCAAATTGATGGGTCTGTTCATGATTGAGACAAGGAAGAGAATTAAGAGGATGGAATTGCATCTACACTGAAGTTTGGTGGAATGTCTGTTGCTGCTACTGAGGCTGAATTTGAGGATGCAGCTGATGGCTTGGTTTGAGTTATGGCTTGCTTTGATGCAATAATGAACATAGAAGAGGTGGTAGATGCTTGTGTTGCAGAGATGGAGAATTACAAGGTTTTGGTGCTGGTATGGCAGTTCTGATATTGCAGGGATTGTGGCATGTGCTTGATGAATGAAGAATTGGTTGAGCTCTTGTGATGTTGGATACTCGAACCTGTAGAATTTGGTTGCTAATGGGATGCTAATGGCCGGTTACATTCAGAATTACCTTTAATTCTGAATGAAATTGACTCCACCATAACAATTCCACATCAACCCTTTCATTCTCTATCCATTAGAAACTCAAAACACCTATGAATTCAATAAAATCTCAAGGGCCTAATCTGAAAAAGCTAATCTAGTTTTCTCTAAATTATCTTGTTTCCTTGAGTCAGAATGAGCTATTGAGAACAACACCGCTATCGTTATCTCATGCATGATCGATCTCCTCTTATTTCATTCTCTAAGCCTCCAATTCATCTCTGGTTGATAAAGATTGGTGTTCTCAGAAGAAATCTAGAGGAAGAAGAAGAAAGAATGGGAAAAAAAGAAGGAAAAATATGAAAATGTGGAGGTGGTAGGGATCGAGCCTCTAACCTCTACTCATTTTTTCACCAAAACACCCTCAACAATTAACGAATTTCCAACCTCCGTGTCCTTTTTTCAGTCTGCCGAATTTACAAAAATTTCCTCAACATTGTAATATGTACATCTATTTAAAGAAGGAGAAAAATCAAGGAGGGGAAATGAGGTCTTTTCATCATGAACCAAATCCAATCTTTTTTGTGAAATTGAAAAAAAAAAGTCATGTCCCATGTGACACAAAATCACCACATATAATCCTCCCTCGCTTTTCTCGCTCGGCCTAATAACCAAATCCCACGGTGAAAGTTATCGATCTCGTTGGTCACTAAATCGACCAATCTTAGACGCCTCGGATACGATGTGGTCGGGCCACATACTCAGAGTATGTGTCCCTTCTTCTCTTTTTGACACGTCTTGTTTGTAACAGGTAAAATTTGTAAAAACCGTTCTGATAAAGTCAATATCAACTGCCTAAAAAGATTGAACTGCCTCTCCTAATTTTACGCAATATTTTCAGTAATTACAACCCAATAAATTTTATGAACTACTCAAAAGCAAATCATACAAGACTGTGATTTTGGATAAACGACGTTTGGGTACAAATTGTGAAAGATTTGTGGAAGTTCTTTACGGTGAAATCAGTAGAAGATGACGTGTGTTGCTTGCATCGATTCTGGCAGAAAATGATGAGAATTAAGGGGTGAATTAGGAGTTACATGGGTTTATGGAGTTGGATTGGTTCTCAAATAAGAGCTGTAAGGTTTTATCTGAGTAAAGCTTTTAGCCATGAAATCATTGAAGAACAAGTGTAACTGATAGAGTTTTAAGAGTTTACATAGGATTAGGAAACTTGAATAGTATGAGAATAAAAACTGCAGGGAAGGAGACATAAAAGGGATAATATCATTAATAATAAGTAACTAGCTTATTCATCCATCAGCAGCGACAGACACACCGTGTTTGTAAAAAGCCTGAACAATTCCTTCAATTTGCACTAGAACAAAGATACCCAGACAATTGATTAAACCATATTACGAACCACAGCCATTTGAATTCTCATAGACTCGTTATACCAATTAACTAAACAGATCATGATTCATGAAGGTTGATAGGGAAAAACGAATGCAAAACGTCATCCTACCTGTAATATTTATGTTCACATGTAAGATTGTGAAACTGCAATCACACAAAGAGTCTTAAAATCTGAAAAATGACATCACCTCAGAGTTATATTTTTCTCTTACTGTAACCCTTGCTCTTACACCCTCTAGACTCACCGTAGAAAAGAAGGATTATTAATTGTCGCGTGCCAAGTACATGGAGAAAATTCTTGGATGAATATGAGGTTTCTATTGTTCTAGCATGCAGTCGTATATTCTTCAATCAAGGATATATAATGAGAAGATAACATACTTAGGATGATCCGCTTTATCGCTCGTTTCTTTTTTGTTTTCCCCAAGTTCTTAACATTGGTAGTTGTTCTTTTCTTTACGAAATTAAAGAAAAAGATATTCTGAGTCAAAATAATAAAATAAAATAAAAGAAACAACGAATAAAAATAGGAAAAAGTAGTATCCTTTTTCTTTAAGGCAGTTGTTGGTAATGGTACATAACGGTTTTTGAAAATTTTCATGATAACACTACGTGTATAAAAGAGAAGAGGGGCCACATACTATGAGTATGTGGCCCAACCACATCGTAGCTGGGGCGAATCTTAGACATCCTCTTGGTATCCAAGAGAAAACACAAAAACGAACAGAAAAATATAATTCATAATTAGAGCTCATCCAACGGTGAGCGTTGTCAATCCGTATCCAACTGAAAGAACCAATCACATAAAATCTCAAAATTCCAATTATTATATAAATGTCGATCCTCGGACAATTTTGATTCGAGAAAAGGAAAAATTGGAGAAGAAAAGATGAGTGATAGAATTAGGTCAATATCTTCTTCTCCTTCAATTACTTACGGGAAATCAATTATGAAAGAAAATTCTAATGGTGGTGTTTCAATTGTTGAAGATGAGTTTTTGGATTCAGAGGTGAAATCTGTTGGGTTTTGGTCTGGAATTGGTAATGGAATCACCAATAAAACTAGCTCTGCAGTTGAAAGTTTTGGGAATAATTTTTGTAAGTCAAGTAATTCGCTTGTTGAGAAGAAGTGGGATGAAACAAATTCGCTTGTTGGAAAAAAGTGGGATGAAACAAATTCGATTATGAAGGTTGGGGTTGGTTTCATCGGAGCTATCACAGCTGCATACATGATTAGCACCGTTGTTAATCAAGTCAAGGGTGGTACTGGTAAGTAATTAGGGTTTGCTAGAATTTTGTGTATGGAAAAAAAAAAGGATAAACATGAAATTGTTAGGGTTTTAGGTTTTGGGGGTTGGAGTGATTCTGTGAGTAACATTATGTATGGAAACTAACAAAAAGAGAAATGAATATGAAATGGAATTAAGTTTTTACTGTTATGTTTTTGAATGTTCTCTTGATTTTGTCAATTTTAATTTTGAAATGCTTGTTTTGAACCCTGATCAATTTTTCTTTTCCAATAATAATAATCTTGCAATATCAGATTCTGTTTTATGTCGAAACCTTTGCCAACTGAGGTATTCCTGATTCCCATTCCCATTGTTGGATTGAATGATTTTTGTAGTAGGTGCAGTGAACAACAATGTTGATTAGCTTCTTTACAATACTACACCTTCAATGTCTCCACTCATAACCCTAGTTTTAGCTGGATGAAACTCTAGATAATTATGAAATGGGCATTGTCTAATTCAGAACTTGAAAACCCAGATTCAGTTTCAATGATGAAAGTTGAGGTTTCAGACCAATCTTTCTAGTAAAACTACAATAAGCTTATATTGAATTGTATTCGTCTGTTGTTTCTGCTTGTTTTAAAGTTCATTCTGATTACTTGGATTTGGATATATGTGGAGAGCTTGAATATATGGAGAAAACGTAAGCTATGTGAAAAATGGGTCTCTGTTGATTTCTGCTTGTGAGTTTGATTCATTCCAGCTGAACTTGGATTCATGTTTAATTCTAAAGCTGCTACTAACAGGTATCTTTTCGTATAGACATGGTTATGAACTGTCAACACTGTAGGGTTTGCCGGCACTATTTCCTGTCTTGAGTACAGCAGCAGGTGAAACATTATTGCTAATTGTTAAGCATGCAGAACTCAGGTTAAACAAGGTAATATGAATATAATGGTAATGTAACTATAGAGTCTCTTAAGTTTTTCCAAAAGAAGTGGTCAATAATTTTAAATTGTGAATGGTGGTTTTTCTTTTTCATGAGAAAACAGTGTAAATCGACGTCAATAAGTATCTCTCTTGAATATTTTTCAAGATGAGATTTCAATATGCTTAGTGCATATTTGTGAATATTGAAAAGAGTCTACCTGATTTTTCAGAATCCACTTGTAAAAAAATACAGAAGAACATCTGGTTACAAGAGTTTTGGTAATAGCTGTTCTGTGGAGAACATAAATTTTTGCATGCACATATGATACCAGTAGAAAATATTCTGTGCAGCCTTAGTCATCGCAATTGTGCTTGTCGTAATTAAACTGAAACCGATAGTCTTGATCATCTTAATGGTTCATAGTAGGTGGTACTTAATGTACGAATATCTGATGAAAATATATTGCATCCTGACTGCATTTACCATCTACATTGTCCTCTGTTATCCAGTGCAATTGAGGTTCGAGGACTCAGACAGCTAGTAGATGTCTATACTACTTTCTCTGGTTTGATATATAAAATCACACTCATGTTAGAGCTAGCTTTGGAAATTGGTGTTTTAGTAGCCTAGAAAAGTAGGATGTTACTTTCTTTCTATGGCAAGTTTACAAAATATGTACTTGAAATGACGTTAATATGAGAATACTAACTGCCATGCTCGATTTTTGTTTAACTTGATAATGTTATATTATTCCTGTCCTCTGCAATAATTGTAGTCAGGAGCACTTAATATCCCGTGTGCTTCCCCTGCTTGTGTGCGCTTATGACGATAATGATGCCCGCATTTAAGAAGAAGCTTTTTAACTGCGGCCCTCATGAAGCAGCATGATGTTCAGGTGCACCTTGCCGTCATTCAATTTTTTTGTAATTCTGGTCTTGGATCTATTAAGTTCTAATTCATCATATATTCTCACTGGCCTTGTCCAAGGTTGTTATATCTAATTTTCAGAACACTTCTACTAAACATTTATGCTTTGAAATATAAAAAGAACTCAATTATTTTGATTGAAAATGCTCACTTAATTTGTCACTCGAGAGATTCTTGATGCTTTTCATTACATTCAACCGTATTTTTCGATTTTGTTTCATAATTATCCAGTGTCATTCCCTTTGTTATCAATGTCAAACATTTAATAATTATATAATTTTTCATTCTTCTCTTTTGGGCTGGCAAAATATATCGTGCAGTTGAACAAGCAGTTTTGCCTCGTGTGCATGGGTTAGCATTAAAGACAATGGTAGGTGCAGCATGTATGTCTTTGTTACTACTGCTTATGCTCTAGTTCATTACCTGCTGCTGGTTTACTTTGTAACAATTAGGATACAGAGACCATTTTTCGCGTCCTGTTATATTTTGGCACATCATCGCCACATAAGAAGAATAGCCTTGGCAAGCCTGAAAGAGAAGTATTAAAAATGCAATCCATCTGTAGATGTAGTTAGTTTGTGTGGCCAGAAACAATCTCAAATGAGCTTGTTTTGTGAATGACATGTGTTTTGAAAGAATCATGGACTGACCAAACGGCCTCAATTACTTAATTAAATTGAAATGATTAGCGGCCTCAGTAAGGATAGGGATATGCATTCTTAATTTTCCCAATTTAAGGTTGTTTATGACTGTTAGAGGGCATTCATTCTGTTTAATTAATTTATCCAATTTATGATTATTTATGTCTGCACAATTAATTTATGCAATTCAAGATTTTTTATGCGTGTTAGAGGGCATGCATACCTCAGTCTTGAGCCTTGTGTATATGTTCTATAAGCGCCCTGTAGACTGCCTTCATCTATGAAATTACTGCTGTAAGAAATAAAAAGAATTAATAACTTTGGGTTGCTGCCTGATGATAAAATCATTATCAGGTACGAGTTAACCCTTTGCATGCCTGGGAGAATTGGTGAGCACCACAGACACACATGACATTGGAGATTTTGCAGACGATCCAACAGTGTACTGTTGTGGATCATTTGTCTCCCACCCTCATGCATACTTTGGGAGTTGCAGATTCGATTCTCAAGCAGGTAGTCTCGCAAGTTTCTAATTTTATTCTTTTCTTAAATACGAGGAATTCCTCGTTCAGCGTTGCAGATCTTTAAAATGCTTTTTTCTTGTTAAAAAGTTCAAGAAAGTAGAATGGTTCTTTTTTCCTAGTACAATTAGAATGGTTGAGGAAAGTCAGTATTTAATAGTCACAACATTTTTTTTTTTCTTTTTCTGAACAGTTTGCCTTGTTTAGCATGGCATGAATTGCTTCCGAGCATGTCCTTCCACTACTTTTGCCACTTCGCATTGCACCACAATTGAATGGTCAGCAGTTTGCTAAATATTGTGAAAGATATCCCCAGGTTCATGTAAGACGGTATCTTCATATCTTTTTCCTTTCCTGTATGGGTTCCTCTCTCACTTAATTCAATATGGCCAACGCATCTGAGCTGGAAAAACATGTGTGCTTTTTGCCACCCTTCAATGATCGCAGGAAAAAAAAAGTAAAGCGAGGTGTTTCTGTGACTGATTCTGGAACTCCAAAAATTAGGGTAACAACTGTACCGAATAGGACTCCGTCTCAACCATCTGTGACCATGAGGCGACCTGTTTCTTCTGCAGTAAATAATAGACCAGCATGTAATGAAGATTGGAGGTCCTTTCCCGCTAGTTCCATGCAGAAAATGCTGATACAGGAGAAAATCTTAGAGCGTCTGGCTGATCTCCCCCAATAAGCAAAAGATGTAAGACTACATTCGGCCCACTTTATTATCATGGGCACCACTGGTACGTATTTAGTTACACGTGGGATCTTATATTTGAAAGGTGCCCAATGGTACACTAACTGTTGCAGCACCCAATGATACTAGAGTTAGGAGAAGGTGCATGGTTGTACAGCCTTAGAAGTTGCTGTAATGTTAGGACGTCATATGAGAAATTCCTAGATCAGGAATAGAGGAGTTTTGTTCCGAGAAGACTTGGGTGAAGAAATCAAATTGTATGTTCAGGATAAGTGCTAAAATGGTTACTGCCTCGTATATTTCAGGGTGGGCTAATTCCATTAAGTAGTAACCAAACCATCGTCAGGCGGCATAGGAGGTGGTTTCGGGACAGTGTTCAATAAGACTCTATACCATCGAATTGTTGGATTAACGACTGAGTTGGTGGTTTTGAATATTACCATTTGTGGGAAGTCACCTACTTCCAGTTCAAAATTAAGCCGACTGGTATGTGTGTGCATTGTGTAAAATTATTTAATTTTTGTACTTGTATTCAGTATCCGGATCAAATTACTTGATGATACAAATCCAAGAGGTTCCTATTTGGTGCCTACAGCTTAAAGTTTTCATGATTACGAGTCCCAGGTAGTCTCTGCAAGTTCGTAACACGAAGTAGATAACTAATTTCGTCCGAGACTACATTTGTGCTGCTCATGGATTCTAAATTAGTCTATGCAACGAGGAATGAATCTTGGATGCTGAACCCCGTAAATAACCCATTGCAACATACGTTATTAACCGATCGAATATCACCGGTTTGGCGACCAAGAACATAAGTTTTCGATCTTTCTTAGCTGATTAGTTAAAATTTAAAATCCAACAACATAAGTTTTCGATCCTTATGGATCGACAAATCCCAGACAATCTCTTGGTATCTAAGAGAAAACACAACAAGAATGAATAGAAAAATTGTTATTCCTTTTGGGCCGTTCATTGTCAAAAGTTAGAGAAACTCCAACGGTGGATGTAATCGATCCGCGTCTAACCTAAAAGAACCAATCAGAGAATATCTAAAACACCAATAGTATTATATAAAGGTCATATTTTGATTTGAGTTTTGGATCTCTGGGATTGAAAAATTGAACAGGAGATATGAGTGATATAATTAGGTCAAAATCATCTTCTGCATCACCATCAATTAGTTATGGTGGGAGAACAATTATCAAAGAAAATTCTCATGGTGGTGTATCGGTCGTGGAAGAGAAATTTCCAGATTCAGAGATGAATTCGGTTGGTTTTTGGGCCGGAATCGGTAATGGAATTAAGAATTCAACAGGCTCTGCAGTCAAATGTTTTGGTACCAATTTTTGTGAGTCTAGCAATTCACTTGTAGAAAGGAAGTGGGACGAAACCAGTTCACTTGTAGAAAGGAAGTGGGACGAAACCAATTCTATTATCAAGAATGAAGGAATCCCTGTTTTAAAGGTTGGTGTTGGATTTATGGGAGCAATTGCAGCAACCTACATGATTAGTACTGTAGTTAATCATGTGAAGGGTGGTAAGTAATATGTTAGGGTTTGATGTTAGCATCTTGTGTGTATGAAAAAATAGAAATAGGAAATGGTTAGGGTTTCTAGGTTTTGGGGGTAAGAGTGATTTTGTGGGTAATATTATGTATGGGAACAAACAAAAAGACAAATTAATATGAAATGGAAGTTAGTTTATGATGTTATGTGTTTGAATTTTCTCTTATTCGGTTGTCAATTTGAATTTTGTTTCAATATCAGATTCTGTTTTGTGTGCAGTAAAACCATGCTTATGCTCATCTTGAATTGTATTTATGAAGAACCTGTTGTTTCGGCTTGTGTTAAAGTTGGTTGTAATTACTGGAGTACATGTCAATTTGAAAAGAGTTTACTAGTTTTTTCAGAATCCACTTGTAAAAAATACAGAACATTTGGTTATAACACAATTTTGGTAATAGCTGTTGTAGGGAGAAGATGAATTTTAGCATGCGCATGTGACAGAAGAATGGTCTTATGGAACATGTTCTGTGCAGCCTTAGTTATAGCAATTGTGCTGATGTCTTAAGCTGAAACTGGTAGTCTTGATCATCTTAATGGTTCATAGTAGGTGGTACTTAATGTACCGATATCTGATGAAAATATATTGCACCTGACTGCATTTACCATCTACATCGTCCTCTCTTATCCAGTGCAGTTCAGGTTCGAGAACTCAGACAGCTAGTATATGTCTATACTACTGTCTTTGGTTTGATATAAATTCACATTCATGTTAGATCTATCCCTGGAAATCGGGTGTTTGAAATGACGTTAATACGAGAATACAGTAACTGCCATGCTCGATTTTTGTTTTACTTGATAATGTTATATTGTGGACTTCCGGTTACGGAATCTATGTCGTATTAATATTATTCCTGTCCTTCTCTGCAATCATTGTAGACCATTCGGGAGCACTTAAAATCCCATGTGCTTCGCTGGCTCGTGTGCGCTTATGATGTTAATGATGCCCGCATACAGGAAGAAGTTTTACGAAGAACTGCAGCCCTCATGAAGCAGCTTGATGTTCAGGTGCACCTTGCCGTCACTGATAAATTTTTTTTTATAATTTTGGTCTTGGATCTATTAAGTTCTAATCTATCATATATTCTCACTGGTGTTGTACAAGGTTGTTATATCTGATTTTCAAAATACTTCTGCTAAACATTTATGCTTTGAAACATTAAGAGACGCTCACTTAATTCCCTCAAGAGATGCTTGATTCTTTTCCATTAAAGTGAACTGTATTTTCGATTTTGTTTCATAATTCTCCAGTCACATTCCCTTTGTTATCAATCTCAAATGTTTAGCTAATTTGGTGCAGTTGGGGAAACAAGCAGCTTTGCCTTGTGTCCATGGGTTAGCATTTAAGACATTGGTAGCTGTAGTATATATTTCTTTGTTACTACTATATTTATGCTCTAGTTCATTAACTGCTGCATGCTTACTTTGTAGCAACTAGCATGCAGAGACCATTTAGAGTCATGTTACATATTGGCACATTATAGCGACATAAGAAAAATAACTTGTTTTTTTTTTTGCTAGCCCAAAAGATAAGTACTAAAAATGCAATCCATTTGTATATGTAGTTAGTTTGTTTTGTGAATGACATGCATTTTGAAAGAATCGTGGACTGACCAGTCAGCCTCAATTACTTCAAATCAAAATGACTAACAGCCTCAGTAAGGATAGGGATACACATTCATTCTGCAAAAATAATTTATTTACGTCTGTTAGAGGGAATGCATGCCTTGTGTATATGTTTTGTGAGCCCCCAGTAGACTTCCTTCATCTGTGAAAATACTGCTGTAAGAAATTTAAAAAAATCAGGAATTTTGGGTTGCCTTCTGATGATATAACCATTGTCAGGTAAGAGTTAATCCTTTGCTATGCCTGGGAGAATTGGTGTGCACCACGAACGTACATGCAACATTGGAGATTTTGCAGACGGTCCAACAGTGTACAGTTGAGGATCATTCAGCTCCCTCCCTCATGTGCTTTGGGAGTTGTAGACTCGATTCTCAAGCAGGTACTCTCTCTAATTTCTACTTTTATGCTTTTCTTAAATGCAAGGAATTCTTCGTTCTGCGTTGCATATCTTTAAAATGCTTTTTCTTGTTAAAAAGTTGAAGAAAGTAAAATGCTTTTCCTTTTTCTAGTACAATTAAAAAGGTTTGAGGAAAATTGTACTTTATAATTATGACTTTTTTTTTTCTTCTGATCAATTTGCCTTGTTTAGCATGGCGTGAATCTGCTGCCGAGCATGCCCTTCCACTACTTTTGCCACTTCGCAGTGCGCAACAATTGAATGGTCAGAAGTTCGCTGAATACATGCTTTTTGTGAAAGATATTCATCTCTCTTTTCTTTCCTGTATGGGTTTCTCTCTTTCTGAGTTGGAGAAAAAGTCTGCTTTTTTCCACCCTTCAATTTCGCAGGAAAATGGAAGAAAAGCGAGGTGTTTCTGTGACTGATTCTGGAACTTCAGAAATTGGGGTAACACCTGTACTAAATGGGACTCCGTCTCAACCATCTGTGACAACTAGCCGACCTGTTTCTTCTGCGGCATAGCAGACCAGCATGGAATAAAGAGTTGGAGTTCCATAACAAAAGGACCTCAATATCCCGCTAGTCATCTGAAACTAGCCTACCTTGCGCACAGAAAATGCTGATACAAGAGAAAATCTTAGAGTGTCTGACTGGTCTCCCCCAACAAGCAAAATTTGTAAGACAAAATTCGGCCCACTTTGATTATCGGCATTTTAGTGCAGGTGGTTTCATTACGCCACTAGATTGTGTGGAAGACGAGAAGAATTTCATGGCTTCCCCCAACATAAACATTTCAATTTTCCATTTGAGTATTTGTAGATAATCTCCTGGTCAAGGTTTTATGAGGGGGTGGTTTTGGAGTTGTATATGTAAAGAATTTTTGTTTACATTACTAACCTCTGTAGAGGATCTACAAATTGAGTTCAATTACAATATTTACCACTAAATGCTATGGCATATGCCATACGGGTTTGTCAGGTACCAAAGAATCTACTATCAGACTACTGTGTGTTTGGATGGTGATGGAGATTTTCTTTCAAAAGATGCAATGCCTTCAAAATTAGGTAACAAATTGGTCATTGGGACTTTGGTTCTGCATTTGAGTACCCGGTAAAAGTTCCCTCATTAAAGGGAATGTGAATAAATTATCTTTTAAACAGCCTTAACGACCCCAAGTACCAAAGTTTACAACCCTGGTACAAAAACGCTATTCTCCACTTTATGAATATAGGGATGTGTGTTGGCATGGTAGATGTAAAAGCTAAAACAAGAAGGTAAAAATTTGATGCTAAGATACAGGCTTTTAATTTCCAACTGTTGGAACTAGATTAAAGATAACAAAAATAGATAGAATTTTTCATCTGAAGATTCTGGCGAACATAGAGAAGATGACGAGACAAAAAGGAGAGGAAGGAAGAACCAGATTCCAGAAAAGAGCAGAGAAAAATGTCACTACCCAGTATTATTGAATTGTTGAAGGTGATAATAGGCTTGGTAAAACAGCTAAAACAACCCAGTTGATGCTGCTCGACCATCATCTGAATCTTCTAAACAACAAGCCTACAAAACTAACCACTGCACAAGAATTGGGAAAAAAACTTTGGTCAAGAGAGTTCATAATCACTTCTTGAGAAATTATATGGCGGTGCCACAGCGAATGATGATGCCCAATAGACTGCCTTCATCTGTGAAAATACCGCTGTAAGAAATTAAAAATAATAATCAGGTAAGAGTTAATCCTTTGCTATTTCCCAACCAGCTTCTCCACGCCTAGCATATATTCCTCTTCCTATTTCCCGACCAGCTCCTCCACGCCTAGCTTTACGTCAGACCACTTTTTTGCAAGATCCATCTGAGTCACCAATAATATATACAAATAGTAAGTACTAAAAGGGACAAGCTTGTTAACTATTACAGTATAAATCGAATTTCAGTTTACCTCGCCATCAGGAAGGAGTTGAAAAAATACTTTTTCCAGCTTGTGAAATCCATCCTACATCGTGGCATGTCTTATAATAAGTAGAGGAATGTCTCAATCGCAAAAGCATGTCATTTTTCATACCAGAAATTTCAGACTCGAGCTCCTATAAGATGAGAAAGCAAACAAAAAAATCAATATCAGCGGTAAAAAATAATAAAGGATCGACGATTTACATGCTTTCTTAGTAATACCTCGAACTCTCTCATCTTTTTATCAATCTTGTCAGCATGAGTATGCCAATCATTCTGATATTTCTTGAAATGCATGCACTTTTCAACCGTTTGTTCACGTATTTCCCTCTGAGCATCCTTGCCAAACTGATCAATCGGTATCTCCCAATCCAATATCCAATACCCCAGGGAGTCTGAGCGAAGTTCATCATATTTATATTCAATTCTCCGTAACTGATCATCGATCCATTTTTTCTGATGATCCTGAAGGTGACCATGTAACAGGTATGGAAATACACAAAGCATCTGTTTTCCGGCAATCATTAAAAAAAAAATTTGAAAAAATAAAACAGTGCCTTAGTGATCTCTCATTGAAGTAACATGCAGCTAAAGAAAAGAAATGGAAATCAAGCAAAGGAAGAGAATATCCCAATAACCTCAGCCTTGACATACAGTGCGTAGTGATAGACATACTCAGCAACATAGGTTTCAATAAAAAGCTTATCTTTTTCCTCTACCAACGTTTTATGAAGAGCCTAAATGTAAGAAGATAATACAAAAAATCTCAGTTAGGAATAATAATAAATGCATTGTGAATTAGGCAAGCAAAAAGACATTGGTATTACCTTGAAGGTTTTATAATCTTCAAGTACTTCACTTGCACTTGTATAACCACCACCATAACGATACTTTTTAATCACTTTAGAGACATAGGGTGCGACAGTATTTTTCACCTCTTCAATACTTGTCCACCCGATCAAAGCCGACCTGGAGTAGAGGTGCAGGAAAAAACCAATTTAGTGATTTTATACTAGTCACTTGCATAGAGAATGAAATAGGTCAACAATAATAGAAAAGAAAAGAAAAGAAAAAAGATATGGGTGTTAAAACTTCTACTATGTTTTTCCAGGTTTGACTAGGATAAAATAAAGATCTGCTTCCTGTGTCAATTATTGATAATCGTTTCAGGGTACGTTAAGAACAAAACCAGGTATAACATACCATGAACAAAACAAAAATTGATAAAGTTTATGAAAATTTCGCTCTCTTGATATATAAAGAATTAAGAACCCTAACCGCAACAAAAAGATATAAGTTTAATGAAGACAATACATTGGTTTACGGTTTACCTATTAATTTTCGATCTAGAAGATTCCGCCGCCATCGTTTTGCTTTTCCTGTTGAGAAAAAATCAACCAACATAAGACGACATCTAAATCCATAATTAGACAATCTGTTTTTTAAGTTGATACAAAAACAAAAATAAGCAGAAGAGATCAATAGAAAGTACCAGGCGATCTGTGATTTCTCAAGACAGGCTGAAGAAGGAGGAGGGGAAAGGATATGCTTAGCTTTTATACGTAAACCTAGATAAAACCTAATATTGGGCGACAGGATTTTTCTTATCTAGAACTAGAATGTTCCTTAAAAAAAAAGACACATTATTTTTTAAGTATATATAGGCCTGGGAAAATTGGTGAGCACCACGGAGATACATGCAACGTTGGAGATTTTGCAGACAGACGATCCAACGGTGTACAGTTGTGGATCATTCAGCTCCCACCCTCATGTGTACTTACTTTGGGAGTCGATTCTCATGCAGGTACTCTCTCTAATTTCTACTTTTATGCTTTTCTTAAATGTGAGGAATTCCTCTTTTTGCATTGTAGATCTTTAAAATCCTTTTTTCTTGTTAAAAAGTTGAAGAAAGTAAAATGCTTTTACGTTTTTCTTCTAGAATTAGAAAGGTTGAGGAAAACTCTACTTTATGATCATGATTTTTGTTTTCTTCTGATCAATTTGCCTTGTTTAGCATGGCGTGAATTTGCTGCCGAGCATGCCCTTCCACTACTATTGCCACTTCACAATGCGCAACAATTGAATAGTCAGCAGTTCGGTAAAGACATGCTTTTTGTGAAAGATATCCCCAGGTGGTTCAAGTAAGAGGTTAACTACATATCTCTTTTCTTTACTAAGTCAGGTTCCAAAGAATCGTACTACTGGGCTACTGTGTTTGGATGGTGATGAAGATTTTCTTTCAAAAGATGCAATCCGTTCAAAGTTTATAACCCTGGTACAAAATGCTATTGTCCACTTTATGAATATAGGGATGTGTGTTGGCATGGTAGATGAAAATCATTGTGGAAACAAATTTTTTGGTTAATACTTATTCTACAATCACTATACATTCAGGTATAAAAGTGGCCTTCTGGTTTGATAAATGGAATGGTACTGATTCCCTTAAACTTTCTTTCCCTAATCTTTTTAGATTGGTAAAAGATAAGTTTTCTACAGTCATGTCTCATATTGAGAACGACAACTAGGTCTTTGATTTCAAAAGAAGATTATTAGACGAAGAGGTGAATCAGTTTGCTTTGTTACTTCTCAGAATCGGTTCTTCTCCACCACCGATAAATAACTTGCCTGATACAAGAAGATGGAGCTTAGGCAATAATGGAGTTTTTTCTGTCAAGACCCTATACTCTGAGCTTATCAATTTAGATGGTGTAAGTGATTTTCCTTATAAGTTTGTCTGGAACTCAATCATTCCCCCTAAAGTCTGTTTTTTTGTTTGGTGCGTTGTGCATGGCAAGCTTAACACTAAAGACATGCTGCTTCGAAAAGGTATGTCCTTAGATCAAGAGTGCATCATGTGCGGAGATGCTATAGAGTCGTCAAGCCATTTGTTGCTTCACTGTAAAGTGGCTTATAAGTTGTGGTTCAACCTAATTCCTTCCGGCTGGATTTGGATTATACCAAACTCTTTTATTGACTTGGTTCAAGGTTGGCAGCAATTAATCAAAGTAGTAATTCAGTCTTTTGGAATCGATACCTACGGCAAATTGTGGGGTGGATTATCTCGGGAGAAAGAAATGTCGAACTTTTGAAAGTTCACACACTTTCAAAAACAGATATTGATCTCATTATTGAAGCCAAATCTTTGATTATAGCCTGGAGGCGTCAAATTTTTGGTCATATCACCGTATCTGCGGGGGACAATTGGGATGCAATTTTTTCTTAGAAGTTTCTTGTTCTCTGCTTTTGTTTAAAGTAGTTTTGTTTTTTGTTTGTTTCTTTTTTGTCTGCTACTTCTTGTAGCCTTTTTTGTAAATTCTTTTGTCTAATAAATTTTCTCTCCTTCCGATCAAAAAAATGGTAGATGAAGCTTTATATACAAGTAAAAGCTAAAACAAGAAGGTAAAAATTTGATGCTAAGATACAGGCTCTTAATTTCCAACTGTTGGAACTAGATTAAAGATAACAAAATAAAGAAAAGAAGAGAGAGCATGTTTTGACTCGATTAATGATGAAACCTTTGGTTCATCCGAAGATTCTGGCGAACATAGAGAAGATGAGGAGACAAAAAGGAGAGGAAGGAAGAACCAGATTCCAGAAAAGAGCAGAGAAAAATGTCACTACCCAGATATTATTGAATTGTTGAAGGTGATAATAGGCTTGGTAAAACAGCTACAACAACCCTGTTGGTGCTGCTCGCCAATCATCTGAATCTTCCAAACAACAAGCCTACAAAACTCAATGCTGTTTCCTACAAAACTCAATAAGGTGTAGTTGCAGATTTTGTTAAAGAGAACACAAAGAGGTTCTATTGGTGGCCCCTCATGAGTTTCCATTTCCAGTGGCGGACGCTGGCTTTGTTCCATCTGACGTCAATCTATATGGATCCAACAAACCACCTTCGAAGATGATCTTCCAAGATCCAACCTCATGCAGCAAACCAGATTCAACATGACTGAGACCCGTTAGGGTTTCATGTTCAGAGAAAGGAAATAGGGTTCGATCTTGTTGGTGTCGGGGGTTTCAAAAGCAGAACTGAAAAGACTGGTGGGAGTCAGCTGCCTGAAGAGGACGGCTTGCTTACCGCGGGTGAAGTGTCACTTGATGTAGTTGGTAACTAGACGCTCTTAATGCTGCTTTTAAAGATGAAAGGTCCATGGTACTTGCCTTGATGGTCCACCACCTCACCAGAGGAGGTGATAAGCCTTTCAAAGCCTTGGGTAGTCCTGTAGTTATTTGATCCCCGTCAACAAACCAATTTATGAGAAAGAGAGTGGAGCCAGAGGAAGAAATGATTCGTTTTCCTAGAAAAACAAAAAAAAAGAGAAATTATACAATAGATGAACAAAATAAACGAGTTCATATTATAGAAAAAAGACCTTATTTCACCACAAACACGCAGGGTTTCAAGGATGGGACTAATCCACCTTAGAAGTCAAATCGTGTTCAAATAATCCCCTGTTAGCGTGACCATTTAACACATACAGACATGTATATATAAGACCCATAGACACATGACTACCCTTCAAGTTCAAGCCCAGCTTCCCAGGATTTTTTCTGTACTACACAATCTTTCAAGCTTAACTTTTAGTAGGCAACGCGACTCCCTCCGTCCCATTTTAGATGAAGGGGAAGGGTTTTTTTCAAGTCCCAAATTATATGAAGGTTTTTATATTTTCTCCTAAAATCTATGCTTTGGAATCATATATATATATAAAATATAATATATACAAAACTAGTCATAAAACACTAATGTGACCAAATTAGTGATACAAAAACTCCAGCCATATGTTGAGAGTTATAAGAACTCCATTTCCCCCAAAAAGTGATACAAAAACCCTAAATCCAAAATAATAATCTAAATTAGATCTTTTTTTATTTCAAAAATACCAGGCTTACCCTTTTTTTATGCTTTTCTTTGTACGAGATATTAATTCCCCAATCTATCTTGAACTCTCAAACCACCACTGAAACCAGTACCGCGTCTATATATTTCATTAACACCATCGTCGCCTCCTTTACCAGCAACAACACCTCAACCTCCTACTCCTACACCACCACTAAACCCACTGCAATATCCTGATCCTCCACCAAAATCACCTCCACAACTCCTCTTCCTACCATTACACCTCAATCAAACCTATTTCCATGTCCTTATCTACAACCAAATTCGAAATACAGATCACGATTCAATGAAGATTGGGTATTAATTTTTTGAGTTAAATCGATTTGTATCAATGATGATGACGGTGGTGGTACTCGAAATCATATAATTTTACAGAACCTCCTACTCCTCCTCTTCCGATCCAACCTTCAATTTCTGACCATCTCCGAGAATCACTGTACAAAAAGTTGAATCACAATGATGATATATCATTATCATCATCATCTATTGTTTGATTTGAAGAAATTTCACCTCAACCTCAACTTTTATAAGAGGTGAGTATTTCATTTTAGGGTTTTTTTGTATCTAATTTCCAATCAGAATATGATTTCTAAAGAATTTGGTTTTATTTTTATGAATATCATCTTTCAAAAGATTAACATCAGTATCAATACCTGATGGTACTGGAATTCGGTCTCTTGTATGGAAGGTAATCAGTTTTCTTTTGATTTTTTAGGTTAAAAATTGAATGAATTTTGAGTTGGGTTTTAC
>JAJJWX010003557.1:0-46055 GCA_023529315.1 Papaver bracteatum | reverse complement strand
AACTACAACAGTTGATGCCATCACCTGAAACCAATTCTGTCACAGCCAACAGCTTCTTCTCATTGCACTCCTTGCAGCAACACTTGCTCAATTCAGTGCTCATCATAAACCTAGTAACAACTTCACCTCAATACCAGCAAAAGTTCACACTGAGCTCCACATCCATTCTAGCCATACCACCAACACAACCTAACATATATCTAGATTCAATACCACATGTAACATCATAGCACCACACATCTCAATTCTTCTCAGCTCAAACTTGAGCTTCAATTCCAATAAGCCCATCTAACCCTGAGCATAACAACTCCATTCAACCACCAGCACCTGCTCCTCCTCTGTGTACCACACCAGCTCATCTAGCTTCAGTTCAAGCCATTTCTGCAATGTAAATTGCTCCATACCCATTTCAGTTGCAGTGTTCCATCTCTATTGAGCCATAAACCTTCCAACCAACCATCAAAAAACTCCAGCTAAACAACAATGCCTTCCAACTCTGTATCATTATTGCCTCAAACCAAATAAGATTTAAATCCCATTAAAGAGCAACACACACAACAATTCAACTCATAGAAGACTCAACACATCTACAATTTCATCAATATCTCCTCCCTGTACTTTAACAGAAACCCAATTCAACATTTTGAATCACCACCATCTTTAACTTCTCAATTTCTCATTCTTCTCTGCTCTTTCTTCACTGAAGTTCACCACAGAATCACCTCAACAAATTTCAGTTCAAGAAATCCATCTTCATTAACCATTCACTGTCTTCCATCCACCACCAGAATCAACAGCTCAAGTCTACCTGAAATACTCAAATTAGCTTCAACTCAAATTAAACCAGAAAACCTAACAGCAAATTCACCTCAAACCCCTCAATTTGTCACCAGTTCTTCATTCCAGATTTGAACCACAACAACATATGTTCTTCTACTCATTACTCAAAAGAAACCCTTACTTCCGAATCCAAGGCAAACCCATCTCAGATCTATTCGTATTATACTCAACAACAGCATCAACAACACAATAACCCAAATCTTCTCATAACTCAGATTCAAACCCTAACCATCAAATTCAATCTTCTCCATTAAATCCTTCTTCACAGCAAAACCCTAGTTTTCTGATTTTTCTTAACTTCAGATTACCAACAACAAACATCGATCTTCCCTGTCAATCTCCTCTTTATTAGGTAAATAATGATGATTTTATCAATTTCATGGTTTCTTGATTTAACTGAGCAGCATCAGCCATCAGATAGGGGCGACATAGGGGAAGAAAAACCAATGATTCTTTTCTCTGAAATTTAGGCATTTTGTAGGAATTTGGATTCGCACACCCCAGCTCATGGGATAAGGGGTACTAGCTCGAACATGGCTTGTCGGTTCCAGGGAACCGAAGGTTCATTTTTTCACTCCTTCTGGTACAGCCTATCATGCTCCAAGAATCTTTCGCATGTGAATTGACCACTTTGCCCTTTACGCTCCAAATGGCAAATTTTTCCTTCTTTTGCTCCCAAAGACTCCATTGCTCCTAATAAACTCAAAAGCAATCATACGATACATATTTTACAAAATAAATAGCAAAGAAATCATAAATACTAGATATAAAATTAGGTGTTTTACAATACCTATCACAGAGACGTGTCAATAAATGAAGGAATTCACAACACGTGTAAGAAAGGCTAGATTAACGGAATCTTGTCGAGAAGAAAGTATAAAAGAGAAAGAAGTTGCGAGGGTGATAAGGAATATTGGTTCTCATGATCTTCTCTTCTTCGCATAAAATACATGAGAAGAGGCAAGATGTAGGACCACAATATCGCTACAACGCTATTCTTTCGATATTAACAACGTTTCTGCGAGCGTCACTGCCAATTCTTTAACAACGTTTCACGAGCGTCACAGAATATCCAAAAGAAACTGACGACGGAAGAAATAAAAGAAGAATGTGTTGATCCTGCAATGGTCAACATTCTTGCGATAGAGAATATTGTAAGCGGTTTCGATGAGATCGCAGAATAGATCCGAAAGATGAGGAAAACTTAGCTGTCATCCATTATGTAAATCCCTATATAAATGGATCGATAGATCCAGAAAATGATGATGTATTTTTGAGAGTTGAAAGAGTCTTGAGGAGAGAGAAACTTCAAGAGAATATTTGTAATCTTGATTTTTTCCAATTCTGTAAACATTTATGAAATGTGATTAGTAAAGTGTCATTTAATCTTTAAAGTTTAGTTGATTTCCAATAGATTTCTATAGAATCTTAACAAGGGTGTAGTGTGGGAATTCCTGCAACTACATTACTGGTACTCTAGACCGCCTTTAATAATTAAGGAATAGTGTCTTATGAGACGAGCTCTCTTCCATATTTATATTGGAAAAGAACAGTGGCACGCAAGTAACCAGTTTGAAGAGTTTGACAGTAATGGAACTTCAATAAGAATCAAATTCGTAAGTTCAACAGGGATTGGATTTCTGCCATCTATGGAAACATGGCATAGGTATACCGAGCTATAGAACTCGTAGTTAAGCAAAAGGAGTTTTTAAGAGGAGTCAAATTCGCAGTTCTATGAGTAACTGGGCTACTATCATTCGTGGATAGCAACATGATCGAATTCAAAGTTCTTTTAATTTATTGCTCGAGGTTCGTCAGCATCATAATCAATTGAAGGTAAGCAAAGAAAGGAAAGTTGTCACGCATGGTGAAAGGGTCCGGAACCAAGGGACACGCCACACAAAGACAACATTTGGAGGGTGATTCCAAAAGGAAAAATCATGATGAACCCAGAAATAAGAAGACAACGGAAAAGATAGATATGTGATCATAATCCCAAAGCCGTCTAGAAAGTGAGGAACGAATATAATAGATCTAGTTCCTGCTTCACATGAGGGCGTCTTTTATACTTGGGAATATATCTACAGATATTGGGGGCGGCTAAAGTGTCGCTAAGCATGCAATCAAAGGCAACTTGTTTTGAGAAGTCGAAAAATAGAAGATATATTTTTCAGTATCAATTCAAGCAATGGGGGCGGATAGGGTTGGATGAACGAACTCCTTGGGAGGTAAATTCTCACTAGTTTGTTACATTATAAATAGGATTTATAATCACAGATGAGAAGACTTTTTGCATGTATTTATTAAAAAAATACGTGCAATTTTTTTCTATAAAAGAGAAAGACAAAGGGGAAGTATTTTGGTTATTAAGGAAGTCGTTGCGATGTCTTTCTAATAAAGAGAAAGGTGAAAACAAGATGTTTCAACATAATTAAGCTGAATCTAAAATGGAGCGAAAGGAGCAAAGGAAAAGTATTAAAGAAACTCATATGGCTTATTGAGGAATCCCAACCGAACTTATTGTGGAAGCTCGGTGGTTTATTAAAGAAACTAACTCTGGATTATTGAGGAAGCCTAACCCGACATATTAAGGAAGCCCGATGGTTTATTAAAGAAACTAAGTCTGGCTTATTGAGGAAGCACAACCGAACTTATTAAGGAAGCTCGGTGGTTTATTAAAGAAACCAACTATGGATTATTGAGGAAGCCCAGCCGGACTTATTGAGGAAGCCCGGTGGTTTATTAAAGAAACCAAGTCTAGCTTATTGAGAAAGCCCAACCGGCCTTATTAAGGAAGCCCGATGGTTTATTAAAGAAACCAACACATGGATTATTATGGAAGCCCAATTTAGTTGAGTGTAGAAACCAGTGGGTTTATTGTGGAAACCTACATGGCTGATTATAGAAGCCTAGATCGGTTTATTGTAGAAACCAATGACTTATTATGAAAGAAAATGTATGAATGTCCTGTACACCAGAGATTGTCGTACATTCATTATTCGCAGACGAAAGAGCGTTGAGTCGAAAAATTAAAGGCCTCAGCATGGCAGGAGCATCCTGCATTCAAGTGAGAGTCAAATTCCTATCGATCATGGCGGTAGTGATTATTTGACAGGGAGCGAAGTGTATCTTAGATGTCACACCAGCACGTAGGTCGTTTGCTAGCTAAAGAAAATTTGCAGAAAGATCTTTGAAGATCGCGAACAACTTCTTGTCACTCTTATTCCGGGTCATAGAGTTCATTGTCAGCACCATCAAAAACTTTTTCATCATCAGGAGGAGTAGCAGCATAACCTAAAAATCCCTTAACCTTGAATTTTGCTCGATCATGTTGCCTGCGCATCAGTTCAAGGGCATTGTCAGCTTCACATCTTTTGACATGGAGAGTATCGATCTGGCACTTCAATATTTCGTTCTCGCGTTCGAGATGGTAAAAGGCAGCTGCATGAAATTTTTAATATTTGACCAAGGCATCATAGTGGAGTTCACCAACCTTTCGGACAAGCGAAAGACCCTGCAGGGAGATCGGTTAGTTATTAAAGAAGAGGTCGGAATTTGATGAAACAGCAGGATATATTGATTTTGTAGTAAGATGTTTACTGCGAAGTGGAGTTGAGATGCACGATAAAGGGATTGGTCTATGTCAGTCATACGATCATAACAGTGTCGATCTCGCGGAAGCATACCTAAGAGCATAATACCGCGAACAACAGAAGGATTCTGAATGGCAGAATCACTTATAGTCACAGCGGAGCCTGAGGACCTGTACAAGCCTGGACTGAAAACGTCGTCTTCGAATGGCAGACGAGCTTTAGCTGGAGTTTTCGAAGGAGGAGTAGATGGGTTATACTCCGGCGACAAACAAGGATCGACATCCCGATTGATACTCCTAACCTCATCATCGCTTATGGTTACAAAGGGATATTTTTTGTTTCCCACATCTCCAGTTCCAACACCAACGTTAGGAGTAGAAGCCATATTTTCCTTGGTAGCTCCAAGGAAGTTGAGAGGCCAGTCCCTAACAGCTGACGGAAGTTTGGAGAGCATCGTTTGTGACCACCTTTTAGAGTTTTAACCTTTGGAGACGCATCGTTTTTTGAATCCTCTTTACGGTTGGTAGATCGCTTCGGGGAAAACATGTTGCAGAAAATCAGAGAGCTGGACGTTGAATTGTTGGAGATTTTCTGGCGTCACAATGGAGACAAAAGAAACAGGTGGTTAGCTGCAGTGTCGATGCACCATGCCAGTGGAACAAAGCAATAAGGAAAATAAAGGGAAGTAGCAGGAGAAAGGCAAAGCCGAACTTACCCAAGGGAGAGAGCAGAGAAGAAAAGATAACTGCAATTGTTGTTCCACGATGATATCTGTCCTACTTATACTGGAATATAAGGGAAGACGAATGAATTTCGGAAGAAACTCTTAACTTGTACGGATATTGGATTCCTGCTAGATATTGGCACGCAGTGTAGAGATATCAAAACCAATTTTTTTGATATACAGGCTGCGGATTAGCAAGGAACAAGCGTTTTTAGAGTTTAAAGGGCGTTTAAACTCTATAGTTCTATGTGGAGCGATATTTTTCACATCAACGGTGGCCATCGACGGGAGATTATCATTAGATATTCGGTCAGTAGAGGAGCCGAGATATAAGGCGTGCACTATAAAGATAAGGCAATGGTTTCATTTAAAAGGCTAACACTTATTGGAGAAGTGCTGAGAAGAAAACTTGAAGAGGAAGTGTTCTCTTTGAGGCGGAAAACGTGTGGGATTAGGACGTGAGCACTAGGGATTCAAAGATCCAGAGGGATAGTTGGAGGCCCACAACCATTTTGGGTTTAAAGTTGATCAGGGGCGTAACTGGTTAAACATATGGCCTTAAAAGTTCTTAACCTCTCGAACAGGTCGAGGGTTAAGAAGGGGGCGATGTTTGTACCCCATACAAAATGGCGTACGTGCGGGTCACTCGTGGCTTATAATAGAAGCTTTAATCCGATTTATCATAGAAATCGGTCGGTTTATCAAGGAAACCGGAGGGTTTATTTTGGAAACCCGCATGGCTTATTATGGGAGCCAGGATTTGGTTTATTGTGGAAACCAGGGTGTTATTGTGAAGATCCACCGAGCTTATTATAGAATCCCAAATCGGTTTATGAAAGAAACCACCTGGATTATTGGTGAAGCCCAAAGGTCCATGGGTAAATAGATTTCATGGGATAATGGTTAAATTTTATTTAAGATAAATCATGATAATAAAGGGATAATTATCTTAAGTAGTAATGATTATCCATGATAAAAGTTATATAAAAAAAATAGGATTATGATAAACATTAGGGTTTATCATGAATCTTGACGGTATTTGGGATTTATACATATGAGGGTAGTTATTAGGATAACTGACTAAACCCTAAAGCTATATCTGTTTTTGCCTATAAATAGAGGCAAAATCTCAACACAAAAGGTAGAGAACACGATTCTCTTCACAATAACTACTTGCATATAACATCCGCTGATTTTAGCATCGGAATGTTTTTGCAGGTACCCCCCCTTCTTTGATCAACCTTTGGTGATTCAATACCTACGGCAGTGGATCGATCAACCTTTTCGCATCTCGAAGATCGTTGGAGCGCTCGATTTTGCACCAAAACTCAAGCAAATGGAATCTGTGAGTCTTTATCAGAGATAACTTGGATGGTGCCAAAGACCAATATCCAAGTGGCAATCAATTTAAATCGACAACCAAAAGGTCGAATAATCTAATTGATTGAACAATGCACAACCTGTATTATTTCAATTATACAACAAAATATAATGCGGAAAAGAAATAACACAGACACCAGAATTCCGTTAACGAGGAAACCGCAAATGCAGAAAACCCCCGGGACCAAGTCCAGATTAAACATACACTGTATTAAGCCGCTAAAAACACTAGCCTACTCCAAGCTAACTTCGGTCTGGACTGTAGTTGAACCCCAATCAATCTCACACTGATCCAAGGTACAGTTATGCTCCTACGCCTCTGATCCCAGCAGGATATTGCGCACTTGATTCCCTTAGCTGATCTTACCCACAACCAAGAGTTGCTACGACCCAAAGTCGAAGACTTTAATAAAGAAATCTGTATCAGAAAAGTCTACAATAATAGATAAATCCGTCTCCCACGAATAAACCTACAAGTTTTTGTTTCGTCTTTTGATAAATCAAGGTGAACAGGAACCAATTGATAAAACCAGACTTATATTCCCGAAGAACAGCTCAGGTTTATCAATCACCTCATAATAAACTTAATCGACGCAGCGAAGAATATTATTGAGGAATCACAAATAATGAGATGAAGTGTTTGTGACTACTTTTATATCTTGCCAATCGGAGACAGAAATCTCAAGCCAATTATTACAATTATACTCGTACGATAGAAATGGGAAGATCAGATCACACAACTACAAGAAAATTAGTATCGGCCTGGCTTCACAATCCCAATGAAGTCTTTAAGTCGTTAACCTGGTTTTAGAAGAAGAAAACCAAAGGTTAAAGGAGAATCGACTCTAGCTTAGCAAACTAGTATCACACAGAATGTGTGGAGATTAGGTTTCCCAGTTGCTAGAGTTGTCCCTTATATAGTCTTCAAATCATGGTTTGCAATCAATGTTAGCTTACTAACAAAGCATTCAATATTCACCGTTAGATGAAAACCTGATTGGATTCAAGCTAATATTTATCAACCGTTAGATCGAAAACATAGCTTGTTATACACACATGAAATGCATGTTTGTAGGCTTGTGAAACCGTACCCAAACTTATACATTAGTTGGGTCAAAAATAGTTAACCAAATGGTTAGCCATATGATAACTTTCATATCAACCATATTCTTCTTCACCATAACTAGTCCAAATCACTCAAATAAACTAGTTAGAGAGTTGTTCAATTGCAAGAAAATCTCATGTACTACACAAGACACAATCGAAGCAAAAATGATATGATTCACTCGAATCAATTCATAAACTATAAATCCATGGTTTGCAATAGCATTCCTTAGTTTATTAAGATAATTTCACAAACATCGTCTTTAGACATAACCTACTCAAGTTCGCGGACTGGGTTCGCGAACTTAAGTTCCCGGAAGGAGTTCACAAACTCCAGCAGAAATTCTCGGGTTCGAGAACAATACCAGTTCGAGGACTGGGTTCGCGGACTGAGTTCACGGACCAAAGTTCATGTGCTGCTCCGGTCTCACTTGATCAACAAAGTTCGCAAACTTTGGTTCAAGCAATAAGGACTTATACATATATGCGTTTCCACAACAATGCTTATATCCTCCAATGGTTATAATGTCTAAACTCTCATTTCAATCATTGAAACATTCTCAGAGGGCGTTATATAGTTGTTATTCACAAACTATTTTTCGTCAGAGCGATTTCCAAAATGATTGAAAAATAACATGACTTTCGTCACTATGTAAAGATGAACTTGGCTAAAGCGAAAGCTTTACTAACACATATTTCGAGGAATAGATAAGCGAGATATACTCTTCTCGAAATACCTCATGTGGTATAATCTTAGTCTATATAGTAATACGACTTCTGCCTCAAGATAGGAGATAGAGTAGATAGACTTTTGAGTGATAGATAAGATCAAGTCTCCACATACCTTTTAGTCGATGAAGATCCACTGGTTCCTTTAGTAGTCCTTCATCTTGTATGATGATTTCCATGGAGTTCTTGAGCTCAACTACACTTTCTATCCTAGTCCGAGACCTTAGCTATAGTAGACTTGAAATCAAGACTTTATAGTTTTGATCACTAACATTGACAAACATGCTTGAGATAGCAACGTATGCGAGTTCGACCGAGAAGTGCTCTAACAATCTCTCCCTTTGTCAATTTTAGTGGAAAAACTATTAATACATATGGAATATAAAAAATATATAAATAAACTTTGTAGCTCATATTCCACATGTCTAATCTTCAACATTACTCGAAATCTTCATCACTTCCAAGTACTCCAATGATCCCAAAGGTTGTAAGTTTAACATCATCGTTGTTGAAAATCCATAGCTATAACAATGAGAAAACAAGAGTTCTCAATTATTGTTATACAATGTCATAGTATCATTACACAGCGTCAAAGTCCAATTGCATCATAACTTTAACAACAATACTATGGTGATACGTCACCCCCCTTAATCAATACTCCATCTCACATGGAAACCACTCCCCCTTACATAATGATCCGAAAACCATATGTATTTGTAGTTTGAACTACATATTAATTCTCCCCCTTTTTGTCAATAAAATTGGCAAAGGTACAAGAACGGGATCCTAATGAAATTTCTGTAGGAGACATTTCATGACCAAAGGTAAATGTATTTTCCATCACTATTTGCATAATGAAATACAATAGACATAATCCTTAAATCACAAAATATGTTAACTTATCTTCCATCAAAACTTGACAATAAAGGCTTAATTTTTGTGTTTGTCAAAAATCTATTCATTCTTTTATCAATACTTGCATATCAATTCACGAACGACTTTACTTTTGACAAAATATGGGACAACAAGTTCACAGACGTAAACACACATATCCCATAAAAATATTGCAATATATGAAACCATAAAGATTAATACTGCAAAAATCATCTTCCAAATCAACTTTAGAATAAATCTAAAAATATTGCAAGATGAAAACGTTGGACATAGTTATGTGAAATCACAATACTTGCTATTCCAAACTCTAGTAATCCTTCTCAAAAACAAGTATAAATTCTCATAAGAAGTTTCCTAGGCATCAAGACAAACTCGTAATGCACATATAAGATGATTTGTCCTTAGAGGGTAGAATCAATCTTTTTCGCCCAGATTTACAGCAATAATAGCTACCAAAGGCGTATAAAAAGATTTTCCAACAATATTTTTGTAAAATCTACAAATTAGCTTAGAAGAGTAGTACTCCAACAATCCATGTGCCCAAGTTCAAGAGAAGTGGAACAAGTGCAACGAAACGGAGCAAAATACTAAAAAATAAGAGACAGGACAAATACCAATCTTAACTCATCCAAATTCAAGGTTTCTCATCCCCATTTTGAATATAATTCAAATAGGAAGAGATTGCAAAAATAATGAGGTCATTCCGAGTTCGGACGAAGAAATTACGGCCAAGACAAGTTTACCGAATATCGACGTCTACAGGCAAGTATGCATACGGGTTTGCAAACGAATTTTCATAACTTTAAGCAGTTTGCAAACTGGGTTTGCGAACTTAAACCCCTGGATTTTGATTTTAAAAGATGTTATGCATACTTGGTATGTCTACCATGAAGTCCAAACATCTCGAACTATTATTTTCAAACCTACACATATAAGAACCTTAAACACAGATCAAGTTAGGTAGAAGTGAACGATAATCAAGGTACATGGATCATTATAAGTACTTAAACAAGTAATAAAAACATAAAACTTGCTCAATTTTATAGACATACCTTTTTAGAAAAATAAAACTGAATGCTACAGCCTTACCAAACATAATCTGTGCACCCCAATTCTCGTGCTTCCCTCACCGTATACATAGCAGGGCATTCTTTGGTGAGGATGCACTTACAACACAATCAAGGTGTGTTGGGTTGAACAAAGTCTTGCTCACCACAAGTGACCTTTGGATTATCATGAAAGAAATCTCTTTTAGAACCTTTCACATCCAATTCTATTTTTCCAAAAAACTTGTTAAGTTCCAACATCATGGATACTGCCTTCTCCATAGTCATGGAATTTTCTGGAAGATCATTCCTCTTCACACTCAAGGAATCATTGGATTTATTTGGTACCCACTTCTAAGTGCATTTAGGAACAACCAGAACCTTCTTCCCATTACTCTTTTCAAGATTTTTCGGAAGAGAATTAGATTGACTATTCTTTTGCAAGTTAGTCTTTCTCCAATTGGGAGCATCGGATCTTTTCTTAGTCTTTACGAAGTTATCCTTTTGATAACCATTCAAATTATGAAAAGACTTTGTATGACGTTTATAGGAAAATTTCGGATTATCACAACACTTATTCCTTTGCCTAAAGGTTGGACAGTTATAACCTGTAACGTTAAGGGGATTAGTCTTAACATATGATCTTGGTTTCACAAATTCTTGTGATGACCAAACAAGAACATCATGAAGTTTGTCATTCCTTATACGGAAACAACATCTCCTTTCCAGGTGACTTTTGATTCCGCAATAGTGGCAAACATAAGGAATGTTCTTACCTCGATTCGTGTGTGCTAACTATGGAGGTTGATATACTTTTCTCTTTCGAACTTTAACTTCCGTTGAAGGTATTTCACTTTTGCCATCAGTGGAAACCTTTTGTGGAGAAGAATCACTAGCCTTGACAAATTTTACTTCTTTGCTAATACTAGGAGCATCTATTCCCTTATAACCCAATCCTCGTGTATCACGATGATTTTTACTTGATCCTAGCATAGTGGTTAATTTTCTTGAACTAGTATTGAACTTTTTCAAGTCCTCTTCCAACATATTGATTTTATCAAGAGCAGCAGCTAAATTAGCCTCAAGGCGTTTTTCTCGAGCGAGAAAAATGCTTTCTCTGTCATCAAAACTTGTTTGTTGAGAGTTAATCCTTCCTTTAGTTTCAGCAAGTTTCTCTTCCAACAAGAAGTATTTTTGACATACACGATCAAATTCAAGTGATTTTCTACTCAGGTTTTCCTCGGTATCTTTGAGGACCGCTTCGTAAGAGCGATTCTGACCATAAATACCACCGTAGATCCTTTTCAATTTCTTATTTTCTCGACATATAGGAGTCAGAAGAGATGTGACATGAGAAGTTGTAATCTTCTTCATTTTTAATGAATCCAAAAACTTACCATACTCTAAGACTTCCTCATCAACATCTCTATCAATATCTGAATCACCTTCATCAGAAAGTTCATCTAACTGTTCTTCTAGGAGAGTTTCCCAATCAACAGTTTTTACATCAAAATAATGTTTAGATATTATCTTATATGTGACAGTTCTCTCAGGTGAATCCAAGCATTCAGAATCATCTAGTAATTTCTGAACTTGTACGTTATTAGAGATAGACACGTCCATAATCAGATCGCTACAAACACATACTTATAAGGTCTTTATCGTATTTGCCTGCTCTGATACCAATTGAAAAAGCGGGGGTCTAACAACCACACCCAATATTTCGATTAGCAATCTGTATGGACAAACTCCGAGTTACTTTACTAGAGAATCAACTAGATATTCAGACTCAATCTAGATAAAAATATCTCAAGGATTTATTATCTCAATCTCTCAATTTGATCTATACTCAAGCAAATGGAATATGCGAGACTTTATCAAAGAGAGATAACTTGGATGGTACCAAAGACCAATATTCAAGTGTCAATCAATTAAATCGACAACCAAAAGGTCGGATATTCTAATTGATTGAACAACGCACAACCTGTATTATTTCAATTATACAACAAAATATAATGCGGAAAAAAAATAACACAGACAACAGAATTTTATTAACGAGGAAACCGCAAATGCAGAAAAATCCCGGAACCTAGTCCAGATTAAACATACACTGTATTAAGCAGTTACAGACACTAGCCTACTCCAAGCTAACTACGGTCTGGACTGTAGTTGAACCCCAATCAATCTCACACTGATCCAAGGTACAGTTATGCTCCTACGCCAATGATCCCAGCAGGATACTGCACACTTGATTCCCTTAGCTGATCTCACCCACAACCAAGAGTTGCTATGACCCAAAGTTTAAGACTTTAATAAACAAATATGTATCAGAAAAGTCTACATTAATAGATAAATTTGTATCCCACGAATAAACCTACAAGTGTTTGTTCCATCTTTTGATAAATCAAGGTGAACATGAACCAATTGATTAAAACCAGACTTATAGTCCTGAAGAACAGCTTAGGTTTATCAATCACCTCATAATAAACTTAATCGACGCAACGAAGAAGATTATTGAGGAATCACAAATGATGAGATGAAGTGTTTGTGACTTCTTTTATATCTTGCCTATCGGAGATAGAAATCTCAAGCCAATTATTGCCATTATACTCGTACGATAGAAATGGCAAGATCAGATCACACAACTACAAGAAAAGTAGTATCGGCCTGGCTTCACAATCCCAATGAAGTCTTTAAGTCGTTAACCAGGTTTTAGAAGAAGAAAACCAAAGGTTAAAGGAGAATCGACTCTAGCTTAGCAAACTAGTATCACACAGAATATGTGGGGATTAGGTTTCCCAGTTGCTAGAGTTGTCCCTTATATAGTCTTCAAATCAGGGTTTGGAATCAATGTTAGCTTACTAACAAAGCATTCAATATTCACCATTAGATGAAAACCTGATTAGATTCAAGCTAATATTTATCAACCGTTAGATCGAAAACATAGCTTGTTATACACACATGAAATGCACATTTGTAGGCTTGTGAAAACCATACCCAAACTTGTACATTAGTTGGTTCAACAATAGTTAACCAAATGGTTAGCCATATGATGACTTTCATATCAACCATATTCTTCTTCACCATAACTAGTCCAAATGACTCAAATGAACTAGTTAGAGAGTTGTTTTATTGCAAGAAAATCTAATGTACTTAAGACACAATCGAAGCAAAAACGATGTGATTCGCTCGAATCGATTCATGAACTATAAAGCCACGGTTTGCAATAGCATTCCTTAGTTTCTTAAGATAAGTTCACAAACATCGTTTTTAGACATAACCTACTCAAGTTCGCGGACTTAAGTTCCCGGACAAAGTTTACAAACTCCGGAAGAAATTTCCGGGTTCGAGAACTACGCCAGTCCGCGGACCGAAGTTCACGTGCTGCTCCGGTCTCACTTGATCAACAAAGTTCGCAAATTTTGGTTCAAGCAATAAGGACTTATACATATATGTGGTTCCACAACAATGCTTATATCATCCAATGGTTATAATGTATAAACTCTCATTTTAATCATTGAAACATTTTCAGATGGCATTATATAGTTGTTATTCACAAATTATTTTTCGTCAGAGCGATTTCCAAAAGGACTGAAACATAACATGACTTTCGTCACTAGGTAAAGATGAACTTGGATAAAGCAAAAGCTTTACCAACACATATTTTGAGAAATAGGTAAGCGAGATATACTCTGCTCGAAATACCTCATGTGGTATAATCTTAGTCTATATAGTAATACGACTTTTGTCTCAAGATAAGAGATAGAGTAGATAGACTTTTGAGTGATTGATATGATCAAGTCTCCACATACCTTTTAGTAGATGAAGATCCACTGGCTCCTTGAGTAGTCCTTAATCTTGTATGATGATTGTCATGGAGTTCTTGAGCTCAACTACATTTTCTATCCTAGTCCGAGACCTTAGCTATAATATACTAGAAATCAAGGCTTTATAGTTTTGATCACTAACATTGACAAACATGCTTGAGATAGCAACGCATGCGAGTTCGACCGAGTAGTTCTCTAACACTCACTGCTATTCGTTGGAACAATCCTTACTTTCATTATATTACCAGTTAATTATGTGGAAATAAGATTATTAATTTGATTGCACTTACGACAGCCATCAATTATAGCCACGGTTTGCAAAGATTGCATTCCTTATTATATAAATGTTTTAGTTCATGAACAAATCGATTTTAGAAAGTAACCTCCTTAAGTATGCAAACGGGTACACATACTTAAGTAACGGATTGAGTTTGTTTTTTACTTCCAAACTCCAGCAGAAATTCACGGACGTGAAACTTCCGCCAGTATGCGTATGGGTACGCATACTTACCCGGATTTCCAATAATCGCCAGTACGCGAATGGGTACGCATACTTTAGGTTCCCGGTTTTGGACTTTTACACAAATGTGAGAACATACTATGTTTATATCCAAACATGGTTACTTGATCTGAACTCTCATTTCAATCATTGAATATTTTTTTAGAGGATGTTAAAATAGTTGTTATTCACAAACTATTTTCATCAAAGTGATTTTCAAGTTATTGAAATAATATGACTTTCGTCACGAGTAAAGATGAACTTGGCTACAGCGAAAGCTTTCTAACACATATTTCAAGAAATAGATAAGCGATATAAACTCAGCTCGAAATATCAAATGTGTATAATTGAAGTCTATATAGCAATACGACTTTTATCTCAATATAAGAGATTGAATATATAGATTTTGAGTAATAGATAAGTTCAAGTCTCCATATACCTTTTGTTGATGAAGTTCCACAAGTTCCCTTGATTAGTTCTTCGTATTCATTCGATGAACGCCGTGGAGTCTAAAGCTCAACTACACTTACTGTCCTAATCCGAGACTTAGCTATAAGTAGACTTGAAATCAATACTTATAGTTTTGGCAACTAAACTTGACAAACAAGCTTGATATAGAAATGCTTTCGAGTTCGACCGAGCAATGTTCTAACAAAACCTCTTTTGCTTCCACATATACTATCTGTATTCCTTTGCGACCAGAATTCATGGTTTGGTGGTGTATTTTTAGGGAATGGTTTTATGGCTTGTGATAATGGTTATAGTAAGAATGGTTTTAATGAGATGTGTAGATGTGTGAAAGATGTTGTAATTTGATCTGATTTTATAAGAAGAATCGTGGATATAAATAACATTGCATTGATAAGGATTATGGAAAATTCAATTTCAATAACAGTGCGTTGATAAATATGATGGAGATTTTGTGCTACATGAGATATGAATGATACGTTGAGAAATGGGTTTGGTTTCAGAACCGAGTGGTTGTAGACGACATAAGAACAAAGTGGTATGAAAATTAAGTTATGAGTGATAACTGAATTCTACTAAGTTATGAATCCTCACCGAACCTTCGTATTCCGACCAGAACGCCAGTTACCATCAACAATATGAGTTATGTCATCTGAGTGGAAACGGGGTGTAGCACAAAAAAAGGCCAAACAAATATTGAACGCCAACGACTAATGGTTAGTTGCCCAGATGGAGCGCTAAATGGTTAGTCGCTCGAGGTCAAACCATTAGACTCTTTGAAGCATACTGTGGGAGAATATGTTGTTGAACGCCAAACCGTTGGACGCTAAAGCAGATTTCTGAGCGCATAACCATTGGTCGCTATTGTGTTGGTTCAAGATAACACTCAGGCAACTGCTTAACCTTAAGTTGAATCAGAAAAAAGACCACGCTTTCGTAACGGTTTTAGGTTGAATGTTGAATCTTGAACGACCATAGCACCCAATCTTTAACCTTCCTTACATATTACTCCAACAAATCTATTGGCAGAATATAAAACCGTTTTTAAGTTTTAAGAATCGAATCGTAGAATCGTGAAGGAAATTCATGGTTGATTTTTGAATAGTATGCTCGCTGATAAAGGAATATATGCAATTAACTCTTCTAGACATACGTTTTCACAGTGGAATTGTGTGGGTATTGCCTTGCGTGCATGTTGAGTTCCTGATTACATGAATACAACCAAGAAATAATAGTCAGATGTTTATAAATAAATATGTAGCAGCAGGTTAAATCCTTCGATCCATATTTATGTTTGTTGGTCTACCTATACAAATGCACATAACGGAATACTTAGCAATCTATTTAATGACAAATATGTATTCGAAAGAGCGACTCTTTTAATCGTAACATAACTATTCCTCTTAAGAATCTCAATAATATCGATCTATAGAGTGATACAGTAATATTGTTGTTATGCTGCCCCACGGAAGTTCAATGGGTTTTTATACTTACCTTCCTTTCTGTACTATGGGAAATTCTTCAATTGGTACCAGTAGACTTTGGGAGATGCCATCATTTGTCTTATTCTGGAGGACGACATTAGTATCCTCTGATGTTATTTGATTATTCATTCCCCTGAGGCTCTCTTTCTTCCATGTAAGAGAACTCCATCAGCAACAACTGCATCCGTTCGTAATTAAAGTTCCTACACCATCGGTATGTGTTTTATTTAATCCCTTAATTTTGATTTTCAACTTTCATAATATGGGTAGCTTAGTTTAAATGAACAGGGCCATCTATGTTATAAAATATATCAACATAACACTGGAAGAAACCAGTATTTGTTGTTTCTGAATTCTTTGAGTTTCATGTTTGCAACTGTTTAAATAATCTATTTTAAATGGTATTGGAAGGGTAAATGGTTTGATGTGGAGGACGATATCATTCATGATCTTGAGAAAGGTATCTATCTGTTTTAATGGTCAATGGTTCTCTTTGTTGTTGTTTCTGTAGTGGATTTTCCTGACTTTTGTATGCCCTACTTGAAGAAGAGTTTGGATGGATAACATTGTTTTGGGTATCACATTGTTTATTGGTTAGATATTTGAAATATGAATTAAGGATGCTCTCAATATGTTTGGCAAAAGGTTTAAATCATATTTAAGATGATAAACTGGAAACTAATGAGTTGCTAGAGATGACCAATGCAGTGAAATCCAACCTAATTAATATGACTTGAATCATATCTTTTTGTAGGTGCAATATGTTTAGTAGAGAGCAGCGTACGGGTTCAGTCAGTATCATTGGTGGTGGTTTTGGAGATATATCGGTCTTTCTTGCTCTTCATGATGCCTCCATTCAGGTGTGTAGGGATTTTGGTGTATTCGTTACCTGGTGTAGTTTTCATGAAGGGTTGTCCATCGTATATGTCATTGTTATTAGTATTGTGAGTTATTTTCTTGGGTCAATTTGGATTGTGGATTACTAAATTGACAGTGTTAATTAATTTTTGGGGTTATCCTTGGTGAACTATGGTTTTATTATTAGTTGAATATAATATTTGTTCTGGTACCTGTGATTTTTGATTTTTGATTTTTGTAGGTTTGATTTTCATGATATATATAATTCATGAGACTGAATTAGGAATTCGATGTACATATTGATACATGAGATGATATATTACGGGTTAATTGCAATTTAGGTTGCGTGAACTTAGCAAAGGTTACCCCCAGTTAATATCATGGCTAACAGTGGATGGATATGATGGAGATTGCATTACGAATCTGATCATATGGGGAGGTAAATCTTGCTTCTGTCACATACTAAGACAAGTCCTTTAAATCATGGACCTGTGGCGCAATGGTAGCGCATATGACTTTAGGTCAGAAGGTTGTATGTTTGATTCACGTCAGGTCTAACTGTCGATATTTAATAGTGTTCTTCAAATAATTCGAGTGTTGTTTTCTATGTTAGTTGAGATTCTTACAGTTTAGACTGTTATCTTGGTTTTTTGCATATAATTTGTACTGAGCAGGCACGAAACTTCTGCTCTGTATGCAATGCATATTTTACGCGTTTGAGGTAAGTCAGTTTGGTATGGCGTGAATTTATTATTTTTGTTGGTCGTAATGTTGCTGAACACTTTGTTACAGACTCTTCGAATATGTTCTTATAGTGGTATGCAAAGGTAGATATTACTACATTAACTAAATTGTGGAGGTTACTGTGGAGGTCATAACCATATTTCCCAATTCCAGAGTCGAGGCATTTTGATATTAAGTTAGAGATTCATCGTGGTATTTGTTAAAATTCTGATGAAGTCTTGATACACTTTGAAAATCTCTACACATTAGGTTCATAATTCTAAATTTAAGTTTATGTATATGTTGTAGTTCTATTCAAAAAATTCTTACTTGCAATCAGTACCACTTAATCTAATGATATTTCCAATAATATGCATGATCATTGATTTAGCAAGATTCATATTGGAAAACCCCGTATTTATTAAAAATATCTCAATAAAATCAAATTTTCTATATGCCTTTTGAGACTATTTTACATTGATGTTTCACTTTTGAATTGACCGAAATCAAGATTCTAATTCGATAACCCTATATGAACAGTGTATCATTTACACTTCGTGAAGAGTGTGTTATCAATATTGAGGGGATTTTGCGGGTTAAGATCTGAGAATAGAGCTATGGAAAACTATTAAGTTCTCCTCCCGTGGATTATCCCAGTGAAGTTTGTAGATGATCTTTGTTGGATAATTATTCTGCATATTTTGTACCTTATTGGAGGGTTCATGGATAGACACAAATAGTGCCGATCAACCCTAGGTGAAGTTCGAGGTGGTAGTACGAAGTGAGATATGCTTTGACAGATTTGTAGGACTTTATTTGTGTCTTTTTATTGGTATCATTTTCTTGCATATAGGTGTACATCGTCATCTGTGGTGCAAACCAAATTTAGGAGGACTCAGATATAAGCATAGCACCATTAACTGGAGGTATAATTTCATGCCCACACACTTTTTTCCCCTCTGGATCATAATATTGGTTGAAATGAACGCTTTTGTTATTGCTGCGAGGGCTTGCAACACCATGCCTAAGTTTTGCAATAACGTGTTTGTGCATTTTTCGTCTAACATAATCTAATTAAGTACTTCATAAGTTGTCGTACATGTGTCGTATATAAACCTATTCCTGAAGTTGGGCATGACATCCCATTCTGTTTTGAGTTTATCGCCAACATTGGGTATCAGTAATCTCAATAATTATACTGCTCCATTTCAAGATTGCGTGGGTTCTTTAAAGGGGACAAAAGCATCTACGACGACAAAGAAACAAGACATAACCGAGGTGATTGTTTCAATAAAGATCCATCCATAATCATGTAAAGTATCTCATGTGTTTTTTGAATAATTTTTGAGACATTTTAATAGATCAAGTTGATGGTTACACCTTCTGTCAAACCATTAAACACTAGATCAGTTAAAGTTTCGCAGGATTTTGGCTACAATATTAAATCCATGTAGTCAGTTGAGATAACTATGAGAGATTCCGAGATACGATTGAACACAGTTGATTCGCGACATGCATATTTAAACTTGGATTTTGGTGTCGGGTTCATATAACCTATGCTCTCCAACAAATTTTTTTTCTCAATATTGACTGATGTAAAACGTGGTGAGAAACTGTAAGCAACCGAGCCAAAAAAAAATACTGCAAGCCAAGTTTATTAGAAAATCTCAAACTTTTATTGCAAAAGAAACTTTATATTGGTTTGGTGATTTATTCTTCAATTAGAGGCATCTTTTTAGCGGTTTCTTTTCCATTTATTTACGCATGTTTTTAACACCCAGGTCCAGTGCACGCTTTTAGAATTTCACTAAAAAATCACTTTTTATTGTGAACTTGAAAGGTTTGGAAATATGCATTCAGGTATACTTTCCAGTAGTAGTAGCATAATGTATTGTATTGCGGAGTTACAACTCATTCCCATCTTTTGATCCCATAAGTGGTGTATCCATTGTACTGCGGAGTTACAACTAATTCTCGGCTTTTGATCCCATAAGCGGAGTCTAAATAATAAGGCGCCTCACCGTATCCCGCTTGCCAATTTACTATCATACATGTGTGACATGGGGATTTTTAAAATTTGTACAGATGAACCCGAAGATGCATCGTTTTAGAAATGGTTCAGGGACGCTTCACCACTTCCTTATGCTATATAGAACTCAAGAGATTCCAATTGCTTCACTATCCAAATCCAAATGAAATAAATGCATTTCAAACGTCATGAAGAAAGCTTATAATTACATATTTGTAGTTTTGAGGTTACTACATTTGCTTGCAAAACTCACATGATACTAAAATTTTGATATTTTTGAAGCCAGTTATATTTCTCTTCTTGCCAATCTTGATGTACTTGGTGCGAAAACCCACATGGTTCGAAATGTGATTTATAACCGCCGGTAATTTCGTCCAGAACTAGGAAACAATTTAGAAAGTGACGCATCTTTAATTCGTGCAAATGGGGAAACAACTTGCTTAAGTACCATGAAGTGATGAATTATTTTCAAACTGCGTCTCCCAGATTTTTTTAGAAATTATATATATAACAGTAACCTTTGTTTAGATATGTTGCTAAAAGTAGATGCAAATCCAAGTCTCATGGGAAACTCAAGTGGATCATTTGTCTTTCCACTAGGTTCTCCGCAACTCCAAATACTAACAAAATTAAAAATGCATCGCTGGCTTTTCATCAAAATAAATGAAAAGGGAGGAATGTTACGGGGTTAAACTTACGCACACTACCGATGAAAAAAAAAAGAAAAATTACGCACAACATTAGTTTGTTACAATGCAAAATTTTAATTTTATACCAAAAGAATATCAGAGTATTATTTAATAAACCGCAGCCTACCTAACTTATATGCTTAACCCCTGTAATCGGGCATATCTTCCAATAAAGTATGATTCTTAGCCAAAAAAAAAAAAGTTATGGTCAAGTTCATTATTTACTCCTGTAAGCCTTAACGTGTACTACTCGAACGAGTGATTTTTCTTTTTCTTGGATATGCCATCCAGATTAACTAGACGATGTTGGTTTGACATAGCCACTCCGTTAACGGGTGGAAAAAAATAAAGGGAATATGAGAAATTGAATCAATACATTTGACTACTTCTCATTTGTATTATAACGGTCAAGATTTTATTATTTAGGAAGACTGGGATTATTGTCACGCTCTGGGATATAGATGACCTGGCTATTAATTCTAAACACGACTAATCTTGAATTTGTCGTAACTAACTTTCTTAAATACCGCCCCAATCATTACCGGACGAATAAAATTTTGTGTGAGGATACTGAACGGCTGGTTGACCAAATTTGATCATGCCAGCAAGACATTGGGATCTTCCTTATAGGTTCGACGACCCTCTAACTTTCAACCTAATCACAACTAATTTTAAAGTGGGAACTATATTTGACTCTAGAAATTCTAATTCATATTCCGATTAACCAATTGCACAAAGATTTCGCTATTAGAAAGTACTAAAAATAAACATGCATTGTCCTTGAGACCATTGTTTTTCTATTAGTGTTATTATCTTACTCTGCAAACTGATAGCCGGATATTGTGCATTAAACAACTTAATGCGTTATTGTAGTACATATTTAATTGTAAACTACAAAGCAATCCATCTAGAAAAGATGAGGAGGAGGGAGATAATGGTGGTGGTACTGAGGTTACTAAGTCTGTTATTGTTCTTAGTGATTCGAGATTTACGGAGACCTATCCAAGTACCAACTGCTTGGTTAGGAACTAAATCGGAGACCTTGAGATTCACTTACTTTGAAACATTAGGGAAATGTCATATTATTGACTTGGGGTTTTAGTATGAACTTTTTATCAAAGAGGCATGTACAAATTCATATAATTTTTCCATTTGGTGTTTATTAATGTTATAAAATTATGAGCATCCTGGAATAAAAAATAAATAGATTATGTAAAATGACGCTATCATGGGAGGTTGAGCCGGGGCCTTACGGCCCCGGTGATACCTAGTAGAATATAAACACTTAGTCAAAATGGGAATTTACCAGTCAAAAATTAAAAATTGGTCAAGAAGCGTATCTTTTGAAAGAATCTTTCCGCTTCTGGGTAGGCTAGCTTCTAAATCACGAGTGGGAGCGTTTTAAAGACCTGGGAGGCTTAGGTTTGAAGAACCTTCAACACTACAACTCTGTTTTTTTAGCTAAACTTGCTTTGGAGCTTCTGCATAACCAACAATCCCCTGGGCTCAGATTTTAACGTCTAAGTACTTCCTTCTTCTCCATCTTATGAAAGTCCACCTCCAACAGTTCATAGAGCAAGCTGGACATGGCAGAGCATCAATTATCAACTCATATAAGTATGCTTGGCAACCCTTGTTATCTGCAGCTGATCTGAACACCAGTGATTACCTCAGCAGCTTGACAACACAACCAGCAATGGAATATCCCTCTTCTAGGCACCTTTTCTCTAATCACTCGGTAGACTCCACCCTTACCATCCCTCTGCAACCTCAATACCTCATCACCCAGACAAATTAATTACGACAAGCAATTACGCAGGGACAACAATCCTAATTCTACCTTTTAGCTCAAGCTTCAACTACTTCTTTGGAAGATACAACAATCTGCCTGTGAGGACCAGATTGTTTCACCATGCCACAAATCAGCCTCAGACTTGTGTTCTGCTCAACAATCACCTAGCTGCCTGAAGACACTAATCACCTTTTTTTACACTGCCCTTTTGACAAAGCTATCTAGTTAGCTTGTCTTCCTCAGCTCCAACATCCAAGTCAACACCACAATAACCTTCAAGAATTAATTAAATCCTGGATTTCAACAATGAACTTATCAGCTTTCGAACTCCTCAACTCATACATTCTATTGCCCGCAACTATTATACTAAATGCCAAATTATCTTTCCGCAACAACATCCAAAATCTGAACACAGCTTTTTACGGCATACACTCGTACATAGTTCAACATCATCTCACCAGTAAATACACTTATTCATCCTTGCATACCACATTAGTTCCATGCTTGGAATTACTCCTCGCTGGACTCCAAACATAGATGCTTCATTTCATAATATTTTTTTAGCTGGTATAGCCTCTGCAGCCAGTGATAATGCAGGGAAATTACTTGCAGCCAAGGGACTTCTAAAAAGACCCCAGCATGCTCATCAAGCTGAGTCTTAGATAATGTTCAAAGATATAGATGAACCTGTCTCCTGTTTGAAGGAGGAACAACTTTACTCTCACCATAATCCATTTCACAAAACCCACTCTTATTTGCTGCCTCAAAAGCTGGTGCAGAGGTGACTTGCACCGAGATACAATTTTCTTTCATGCACTGGTACTTCTTTATTGTCGGTAGATTCGGTAAGTGTAAAAAGACAAGGATTAGTCTCTATTTCTAAATTAGTACCCTTTTCAACATCTCTGAACCACTGGAAGCTAATCCCTGCTGCAAACTTAGAAATGAAATCTTAAAAAGTGAAAACAGAGACGTATACATTATGAGTTCAACATACATTATATATATATATATATAGAATTCAAGTTAAAACAATTTGATCATATCTTACAAAGGGAAAACAAACACACATGAGTTCATTGAATTCTTTGGTCACGGGAATACCAAATCAATCATATTACAGTAATACTAAGAAAGGAGATCGAACATTGCTTGTTTCTCTCCCTTTCTCTGTCTCAAGTGGTGGCTCAGTCTAGATTAAAGCCAAAGAGGTATTTGGTTGAGGCAAGTAATGCAACAATACTACCTTCCTAAACACCACCCTTAGCTTAAAATAGCAGCCTCAGAGTGGAAAAACTGAACTGACACTTACAGGAAAAGAGGAAGAGCATCTTCCTCCTCAAGTTACAGATTTCCCATTATACCCATAATACGAAAGGTACCATCTAACAAATTTCTTCAACCCTGTTTGTAAATCAGTAGTTGGCTTATACCCAAACTCCTTACTAGCATAACTTATATTAGCATGAGTAAAAGGTACATCACCATTCCCAGGCATATCAATAACATTCTTTTTGGCTTTTACTTTCAAATGTCTTTCGAGTATAGACACTAACGTAGGTACTGTAACTGGTGAAGTATTACCCAAATTAAAAATCCGATAAGGTGCCGGCCCACATTTTTTGCCACCAGTGCCTGTACTCTTCCCTGATGTATCTAATGATCCAATACAACCTTTAACAATATCATCAATATACGTAAAATCTCTGGCTAAATCAACCCGGTTTTTTCCACGGTATATCGTTATGGGTTTTCCTTGCAAAATATTTCTTGTAAACGAGAAATAAGCCATATCAGGTCTTCCCCATGGACCATAAACCGTAAAAAATCTTAACCCCGTTATTGACAAGCCATAAATATGATTATATGTATGAGTGATTTCTTCACCAGCTTTCTTTGTTGCTGCATATAAACTAGCTGGTTGATCCGTGCGATCCGATTCAGAAAATGGTACTTTTTCATTCAACCCGTAAACAGAACTTGATGAAGCCCAAACAATTGAAGGTTGCGGATTTGCAGATTTGCATATTTCAAGAAGATTAACTAAACCAGCAATATTACTATGAACATAAGAACCAGGGTTTTCCATTGCATATCTAACACCAGCTTGTGCAGCTAAATGCATAACGTGAGTAAAAGCAACAACATCAAATAGTTTTGCTAATAATTTTGCATCATTAATATCACCTTCAACAATGAATATACCATGATCATTCAAAAGTGATTTTCTAGCCTTTTTCAATGATGGGTCATAATAACTATTGAAATTATCAATACCAACAACACCATCACCTCTTTTTTTCAAGGCAAGAGAAACATGAGAACCAACAAAACCAGCAGCACCAGTAACTAATACAGACATACCTGGTGACGATGAAGATCTTCTAGGAAGAATTTGAGCAGAATTACGAACTTGTTTTTCCCATTGAATACCACCCCAAGAAGCAGTAAAATATTTACTTCCTGTATCGACAAAACTCTGGAAACTAAGATATGAAGCTGTCAAAGCAATCAAGAATAAAGCCCATAGAAATAGAGTACTTGTTGATGAGAAACATCTGTGTAATTGTCTATTCATTGTTTGATTCTTCACTTTTCCTGGTGTTGATGGAAACAATTCTTCTTCTAAAGGCATATTTTCAAGATTTGGCTTCTTTCAATAATGAGAGATCTTGAAAAAACCAGATGCAAAAGATGCAGATTTTGATTTCTCTGATAAGATCTGAAGAGAAAAAACAGATGCAGATTTGGATTTGTGAGGAAAAAAAATACTATTTTTCTGTGGACCTGTTGTCAATAGGGAAGTAGTATTATATATAGATGAGGAATAGTAACAAAAATCAAACAGAAAATACGCGTAAACGCGTTATTTGACAGCAAGAAATCTACTCCTTTAAACCCCTAAGTCATGCGAGATCATGCGTCGCGCGGTGAGAATAGCCACTCTTGGGGTGACCATCACCGTCCCCTTGAAAATTCTCTCTTTCACTTTTCCTCAAATTATATGAATTTAATAGTGAATAACGGTTTTTAATGAAAAAACGAAAAAAACAGCTTTCCCAGAAACATAAAACGAAAGAAAAAATACAATGCTTTTTTCTTACGGAACAAAGAGAAACAGGAAGAAAATCCAAATCCTCTTTACCTTCCTCCATGTTTTGATATTTTTTTCTCTTTTCTCCCTTTTGATTTCTTTTCCTTTTTTCTTATAGCAGGTGCAAGATATAGATGAGCTACAAGTTTAAGCACAAATATGTGGTTTTGCAAGATATAAACGAGGTGTCAGTTAGGGTTTGTTCATTTTCTCTATTTAGTTAGGGTTTTACAAGTTTAAGTTTGATTGATTTTATTCTAGCTTAATATTATTTTGATTACTGATTTTTTTTCTTATCAAAAATCATCTTAGTTTCATAATCCCTCGGTTCAGTTTCACGATTGGGTTTTATTGATGCAGGGTTGTTTCGAGTTTGGGTTTTACTGATTTTTTTCATAATCATCTTAGTTGAGTTTCACAATATGATTTTTGCTTATTTTTAGTCGAGTTTGGAATTTTTTATTTTATGGGCCGGGGTTTAGGTTTGTTTTAGGGGATTATGATGCAGGGTTGTTTTGATTTCTGGAATAAACCATAGAATTGAGTTAAAACCCTAATTTAAATCTACTACTTGGAATGTCCAAGTCTTTAGTCATGCATTCACCATGATCATTAATCGCTATTTTAATTTGTGTTTTTCAATGTTGTTTTAAAGATCAAATAGCATTGGACTTAGGTTCTAATGGCAGTGCAAGTGAAGATGAACTATTGAATTGTTCAGTGGTTGAGCATTTTACAAGTAAGACTATAAAGGCTTTTTGTTTAAATGTTGTGTTTTGTGATTTTTGATTCTTTATTCGTTGCTTGAATATTAATTCTTGGAAGTAATCACTGTTACTCCTTTGTTTATTTTCTTCTGAGCATATCAACAGAATATGATTTATTTCATTATTTGGAGGTCATGTCACAACACCAAATTCCGAAGAAGATGTTTATGCATGGCTTTGGATACAGTTTCAAAAGTTTCTTTTCAACTTCAAAAGGTTAATTGATATGAGTTCAGGTTGTGCTTTTTTCTTTGTTAATTGTGGACAAACCCTTTATCTAATAAGAGTTTATAAAAGGTATATCCAAATTTTCCCCTTTTTTCCTCGGCTACATTCAAGTCAAAAAAATTCGTAAGAACAATCTTTACTCTATGTACACCATATCCAGCAAGCTTGCAATATAGTAACACGAGTGCCTGAAAGCCATAATATTGTGCCCTCTTTCTTGTATGTGGCAATTTTTCGCCCTTCTACAAATTTTTTTTGGATTATTTATTTTTTTGTTGTTCCATCGTCGTCCACGAGTACATTATACTGGATTCTATTGGGTTCCCCAATGAACCACACCAGTATTTGGCTATAGCTGGAATTGATGGAGTGAAATTTGATCTGCAATGCATTTTTGATGGATCCATCAATCTTATATTGAGGCCTAAAGGTATTAAACAGTTAAAAGCTGGTGCATACATATAATTTGGTCATCTCCTTCCTTCTCGGTAAGTATAATTATGTATTTTGTTGAATTTTTTGCTTATATTGTTTGTGTTACGCAGAGTTTATGTCCATAACTAATATGTCTTTCCCTGTGAGTAGGTACATCCGTCCCTGTAACATGTGCAGTGTTGTTACATTCTATAGTTGGTTGCTATATGAGTTGTAGAAGTGAACACTGGTGCCAATACATATTTTTATGGTGATGCGATGAGGGTGTTGATGACCTTACGCATTATCCATAGCATATGAAATATTTTTCTGCTCTCTGTAAGTACTATCAAGCAGCAATAGAGATAAATTTGGTAATATGTTATCATAATAAGCTAGGTAGACGAAAGGGTTGTTGTATGAGATGAGAGTTAAGTGCCAGACAGGATTGGTTTTCGGTTTGTCGGGTAACGATTCGTCATTTCTTTGCTGATATCATTGTATAATGTATGATATTTGTGTTTTTTGGATGCAACATGTATACTATTTGCAGTGCTTAAACCATATGAGATCATCAGGTGTATAGGATCCATTCGGAGTTCATCTTCACAATGATTATGAAATATAGCACTGAGACTAATTACATGACTAACAATTATATAACAGGTTCGTTGAATAGGATACTCAAGAAATGTGGTGAAGGTTTTGGATGGATTAAAATATGAACCAACATGAATGGGTGAAACACGAAGAAGGGCTATTAATGCCCAAAAAGAGTGCTCTGATACCAGTTTTGAATAAATCAATAATGCCCAAAAAGAGTGCTCTGATACCAGTTTTGAATTGCTGATACCACTAGTGCTCTGATACCAGTTTTGAATTGCTGATACCACTAGTGCTCTGATACCAATTGTAAGGAATTACCTTACAAATTAGCTAAACAACTTGGGAATAAGGGTTAGAAGGGAAGAGAAGAATTCAGAGAAGAAAACTCAGATTTACTTTTTCATAATCCAGCTCAAACCACAAGTTCAGGATAAGTACCTCTCCTCCCCCACTCGTGTGAGCAGCACAGGACCACAACGGTCCGTACAATTCAAAACATAAATGGGCGCCACTAACTACAAGTCAGCCCATTACAAGGGGCAGCCCAAGAGTTTAGCCCTTAACATACTTCCTACTAATAAAAGCAACTAAGATAATTTGAACTAAATTAGCTAGGGTCCTGACAATACCCTCTACTCTTACAAATCCTTGACCTCAAGGATTAGCTTTGGAAATTGGTTTGCCATGAACTCCTTGTCCTCTCAGGTAGCATCTTGATTGGCCAAGTTCTCCCACTGCACCAGCACTTGAGGAATAATGTGTATACCTTTCTTCACTTTCCTACAGTCCAGAACTTGCAGAGGAGATACCTTCATTTCCTGGTCCTTGTTCAACCTGGGCAATGTAGTTTGAGGAAGTTTCCCTGCTCCTAGCTTGGACTTCAGCTGAGAAACATGAAATGTTGGGTGAATTTTGGACTCAGGTGGGAGTTGCAGCTTGTAAGCCACCTTTCCAATCTTTTCCAATATCTTATAGGGCCCAAAGAACTTAGCAGCCAACTTCAAATTCTTCCTTAGATGTACTGAGGTCTTCCTATAAGGTTGTAGCCTCAAATATACCCAATCACCTTCCTTGAACTCTCTCTCCAGTCTCTTCTTGTCAGCCTGTTGCTTGATTCTGTGTTGAGCCTCTTGAAGCACCCCTTTTAACAACTGTCCCATAGCTTGTCTCTGTTGCACATAGTCATCTGCACTTAAACTGATTCCAGCAAGGGTTGAGCAAATACCAAATTGTGGAGGGGCATAACCATACAAAGCTTCAAATGGAGTGAGTTTCAAACTGGTGTTATACCACCACTTTGACAAGGATAACCATGATACCCACTTGCTAGGTTTATAACTGGTCATACATCTTAAGTAAGACTCAAGGAAGGAATTAACTCTCTCAGTCTGTCCATCTGTTTGGGGGTGGTATGAGGTGCTCAAGTGTAGAGAGGTGCCCATTCTTGTCAGCAAACACTGCCAGAAATTGCTTAAAAAGATACTGTCTCTATCTGACACTATTGTTTTTGGAAGCCCATGAAGTTTAATGACTGAGTCAATCATTACCTTTGCCACTGATGCTGCTGTGTAAGGATGACTCAGTGCCAAGAAATGGCTGTACTTGGTGTATCTGTCCACCACCACTAAGATCACCTCTCTTCCTTCAGATTTTGGTAGGCCAGAGATAAAATCCATGCTGATATCTGCCCATGCTTGCTCAGGGACTGGAAGTGGTTGCAAGAGTCCTGCTGGAAGGGTAGTAAATCCCTTGTGTTGTTGGCATATGTCACACTCTTTCACCATCTGGGTTATATCTTTCTTCATTCCCTTCCAATAAAAATAAGACTTAGCCTTCTGATAACTGGCCCTGGCACCTGAGTGTCCCCCTATGGAGGATGAATGTATTGCTGCTGTAATCTTGTTCCTCAGTTCTCCTGAGTTGCCAATGTAAATCCTCCCTTTATATCTAATGATTCCTTGCTCCAGTGAATACTCTCCAGCTTGGTGACCCTCCATTATAAGTTTTGGCTGCAACTCATTAGCTAGAGAGTCTTCAAGGTAACTCTCCTGTACTTCCTTCATCCAAACTGGTTGTACTTGAGAAATGGAATTACAAGCTGCATCTTCTGGAAGCTGTACCCTTGACAATGCATCAGCTACCTTGTTGTCACAGCCCTTCTTATATTTTAATTCATAGTTATAGCCCAATAATTTAGCTAGCCACTTTTGCTGCAGAAGTGAATCAACTCTTTGCTCCAGAAAATATTTTATGCTTTGATGGTCAGTGTAGATGGTAAATTTGTTTCCCATCAAATAGTGCTTCCATTTCCCCACTGCCATGACTATGGCCATCATCTCCTTCTCATAAGTAGACATGGCTAAACAAGTTCAGGATAAGTAAGGAATTACCCCTAAGGAAAAATCAATTAACTAATTTGTAAGGCAAGTCCTTACAATTGGTAACAATAGTGAAAAATTAAATCTGATAACAATAGTTAATTATTATCAGATTCCTTATGACAATTGTAAGGACTTGCCTTACAAATTAGCTCAAAGATGGGGAAAATCCTTAAGGATTGAAGAACAAGAAAAGTTTCTTAGATTTAATTTTTCATAATCTAGCCATTACAAAAGATTGAAGCTTATAAGGGAAAAACAGACTCAAGTACCGGCACGTGCCACTCACATGCCTACTATTACTAGGTTTACTAATTAGCACTCGGTCTGCCCTTAACAAGTGAGACATCCCATAGCAGGGTCCTGACAAATCCCACTCCTTCAAATTATCCTTGTCCTCAAGGATGAGAACTGAATTACAACCTCTTGACCAAAACAAGTACATGGCATTCCCAGTAGCGCACATTGCGAGATAACAATGACCTCTAGTTCTCTTTGTAGGGCCCAGAACATAAGAGAGCCAAGCCCATAACATTGATTTCTGGTGGGAGAACTCGGTTTCCGCAGCTCCTTGTACACAGTAAGGGATGAGAACTGTAATCCTAACAAGAAGGTCACAATTACCATAAAGGGGAAACATAATTGACTGCACAAGCTTCCTTGAGAATAGGAGATCATTGAACACGAGATGCTGCAAGCAACCACATATGCACCCTTGAGAATATTGTAACAACTCAGTCTGTGGAGGAGTTGTTGTCGCCAACATATCCCTACCGTTAAGAGATCAACTACTTCCTTGCTGACAAGTAACTTAATCTTGGATATCGATTTGTAGCCAATAAGGATAGACTTAACCACATTAGCTACCAATATCAGAACTTCAGCTCTGGAAAAGGATCCAACAATTGATTTAAGGCTCTTGGACTGGTTGGCATATTCAAACTGAACTGGTTTTACTTGCAGGGATCCTGTTGACAAGATTGAATCAAGTTTTCTTGTTTGTATACATCCCAGAACTAGAAGATCTCTACTGAGTTCATCGAGTTTCATTGAACTTCGACTGTCTTCCATCTTATGCCCCTCATCTCCTACTGTGGTGATAAAAATTCCGAGCTCATGCATAATAATCCAACTATCATGAGGTGCATTTACTGGTTCTATGAGATTAGTAAACTCTTTGTTTTCTGTGAAAAATCAACTGAAGTATTCCACCTCTTAACAGCAAAACCAATACCAGCAGGATTTCTATCGTTATCCAGGTCAGTAATAGTTTGAGGATAGATCTTATAACTCCAACAGCAATTGAGGAAAAGCACAACAAGACTGGCTAAGAGTGTACCCATCATCTGCATGTCACGTGTTGCGATGCCTTGTACAGCTATCTTGAATGCTCCTATTCTGACCTCATAACCAACTTCAAATTCCCAGCTGGGGTTGATATTTTTCGATATGAGTGTTGATCCTGTCCAACCACTAGCTGAGAAGGCTCTTGCAAGACTATGCCAACACTCAACTATCTCGACTACTCTTAGTATCCTGAGCATACCAAGAAGAAGGCCATAAAGAACCCCAGTGATTCCGCCGAACCTGAATTCCCATTCTGCCAAAGCCCCTATTCGGTTGACATGAGATTCCAATGATAGATTACTTGACAGTGGAAAGAAATAATGTATTGCAGTTAAACCATCTCGAGCTGCCCACCAGATGAGGGTTATCATAGGTACTTTCACTAAAACAAGTTTGTATTGCACACGTACACTATTCTGACGTTGAAGCAATAAGTCAGTTCTACTCCAACCACAATCCCATCCCTGACTATGACACGCAGTAAAATAATATACTCTAAGCAGCTCCAGGAAAATCAATGGATTAACACAAACATTTCCCATACTCCATAAACCTGTTGAAGACAATTCACACCTCAAAAATACCATCAACATCCATACCCTTGGAATCCCAGTGAGCATGACTCGAATTTTCATCAAGTTCAAATTCAAAACATTGGCAGCACCAGTTAAACCCATTGGCAGCATCCAACCAAACACTTTACTGGCACAAGGAAGGTGCTGTCGAGCAGTAACCAAAGTGAGGAGACCCACTACAACCCATAGATTTCCACTCTCTTTGATTCCCACTACTCTTATAATGAATTCTGTCCAGCCTAAACACCATGTGTTACCCTCACAGTATATTAAGCAAGGTACTCTAAGTTGTAACTTGGTGAAAATTAATACAATCCCACTGCCATTCCACTTGCTCCATAAACGAGAATATAACAAGGTGGATTGAAGCTCAATTAGGAAACCCGAAAGGTTAGACTCCAGATGGTACCTAAGTTCAGAATTAAGCATTAAAATAAGGTTTGCACTGAAACTAAGTTTTAAAATCAACCCACTCAGAGTAAGCAAACCCCAAATAAGTATACCAAAACTGAAATGAAAACTGTTATTGTAATGAGCATACATCCTGATTAATTCCAAGAACTTCCCTCGATCAAATACTCTTCCAGTAAAAATCTGGATAGCATAGGAACAATCTTCACTACTTGTACACATAAGATTCGATCCTAATTCCATAATTCTAGTGTACTTATGGGAAATATGAATTAAGATCAAACAGGAATCATCAAAACCTGTCGAATGAGAACTCCACAGTTTGGTTTCACCCATTCTTCCTCTATCAAACAATATAAGACCACAACCAAAACTGGTGATACTATTCCTTTGTGACATTTTCAGAATTATTTCCCTACCAACACAACTATCACAATTTTTAACACTTTCAAACAGCATTGAGTTCACAAACCTTGAATCTAATGGGTACTCACGATTCAGAATCATTTCATAAGAAATTTTTCCATTGTAAACACCCGATAAAATTAAGCTAAACATTTCATCATTAATGAGAGTATCACTAACAAAGATAGAATTAGGTGAAGTTACCAGACTAAATTCCAATTGATACCCACAAGTCAATTTCTTAAAAGAATTCACAGATGTAGTTGTACACTTACCACGATCGAACAAAGAACGAATATCCACCAGAAGAAGAAGTAAATCTTTGATAGCATTCGAACCATTACTAGGTAAGAATTTAGCATAAACATTGAAACCGGTATGTAAATCTTCTTGAAATGAATCTGTAGCTCCATCAACAGTAGAGAATTCACTATTGAGTTTAGATCGAAATTTACCTTTATCTGTTGCTAAAACTTCATCTGGTACTAGGGTATTTGAAGATGGTTGAGTTAATTCTGTTGCTGATCTTGGAACAAGAGAAATTTCTTTCAATTGGACATCGATTTCTTCCTCAATTAAGAACGAAGGACTTAGCAACTCGAAATTGAGAGATTCATCTCCAGCTTCCACTGATGGACTTGGAGAATTTTGACTAAAATCAGTTTTCTCTTCTTCTACGATAATCTCATCCTCCATACCCGTAACTTCAAAATCCCCAACTTCTGTTAGTGATGCCAACCTTTCCTCGGTGATAGAAATGAGAAACTCTATCTGCAGAAGATTTAAATCTCGATTGGGAAAGTTCTTATCCAAGAGTATATTGATAGACTTCATTCTCAGATCGAATAATTCGTAGTATACTGCCTTTCTAGCTTCATATTGAGCTTGTTCACAGATATCAAACCTAGAAGTTGATTCTACAATTTCTTCTCTACTCTTCATGGTTAGGTCACTCAGGAAAGAGTGCTCTGATACCAATTGTAAGGACTTGCCTTACAAATTAGCTCAAAGATGGGGAAAATCCTTAAGGATTGAAGAACAAGAAAAGTTTCTTAGATTTAATTTTTCATGAGAGTTTCATTATAGACTCTGAGCTTATAAGGCTCGACTCTACTGAATAGATCCAACGGTTACAATGCCAACACATGGCTAAATCTAACCCATCCCTTACAATTGATAAAGACACCCATTACCCTGTTAATTACTACCAAGAAGCCTAATACTAAATACTAACACTGAATGGGATAAGGGACACCCCATAACAGGTGCCCCTTAACTGAACATGGCATGCCAAAGCAGGGTCCTGACAATTCCCACTCCTTCAGATTATCCTTGTCCTCAAGGATATGAAATGATCTCAACCCATGAAGAGGGCAGTTGTCGCAGACTTGGAGCTTCAGCTTGAATACCGTAGGAAATGTTAGCTTTATTAGCTTCAACACCCGGAACGATGAAAAGCTAAAATTGTTCATCTGATGCACCACCTTAATAATTGTTGATCCATATTCAAAAATTATCCATGCACTGAAGTATTCTGAGCTTACTTCTGTAAGGAGAATAGTCCTGGTATCGTCAGAACCAAATATGATGTAGTTACTAGTAAGACATCACTCGCAGCCATGAGTAACCAAATCTTTGTGCATAATGAATCTGTTGCTAAACCTGAAGCATAACTTGTTCTATTCCAGCGCTCATCACCAATGATACAGGTCCCTGAGATGAGCATAGTTAAGTCCAACTTGAAAACTTTCATTCTGACCCAAGAACTGTATTCGAATTCTAGGATGAATTTGATTATAAAACAACATAGTGGGCCATCACTTTCCGTAACCAATGCAACCACATTCATCATAATTTCTCTTTTTAACTCTTCCCAACCCAGTAAAGCACCAACAATCATTCTCTTATCTTTAATGCCCTGTAGCTCGAACTTTTCACCCTTCTTGATCGACATCTGAGTGTGTTTCCCCATCAGTTTTGAGTTTGAATTGATGTTAATCTTAGTTAAACTCATCAAGAAGGGATATTGTTGTCGATTTCCCATAAAATAACCAGCAGAAATACCATAGACCTCAGCACCAATACCCCATACAATAGTGGCAATTTCTAAATAGTGGTGACTTTCTTCACACTTGAGTATAATAATTCTGGAGACACGATGATTAGTTGAAGTATGAGTTGATATCTCAATATATGCTGAGCAGCTCCGTAATGCACTTGCTGATAGCATTAACTTGATAGCCTGTTCCTTTACCTATAGTGATGTGTCATTAGAGGTGGAGAGCTTCATTACCAGTCGGTGTTGCTTTCGAGCTGAAAGGTATTGTAAATGTGGTTGTATAATGTTGAATATCCAAGCACTCACTTCTATAATCATACAAATCTCCCCGTAACAGGTCACTTCTGTGCAATTGTAAACAGAAACAGCACCAAAACTTGGACACTGAGAACTCCATGATGACAGTTTAGGCATTTTGCCTCTGTCGAACACACGACGACAACCCATATAGCCAAGTATTGCAGTTAGCTCGCTGGAAGGACACACATTATCTCTAATCTCTCATATACCCCATAATTCTGCTGAGACCAATCTAAACTTCCATCTCAGGTACTCTACCCAACCCACTGCCTTTAGAATTTGAATTACCACTGTTAAGACTTGAGTTCTCTTTTTCGTGGAGAAGAGTTTAGTCAAGTAATGACTTTTGTTGGGTTCATACCAAGAATCCCATCTCAGGTTGCAACGACAATTAAGATGCTCAAATGTAAGTATTAGCAATTGGAAAAATGAACCAGTTTTGGAGAAGTAAAACTTAGCTCCAGATACAAGTGATTTAAATTTCCACCTTAAGTAATCCCCCAACATTAGAACCTCCATAATTTGAATCACCAGGAGCAAGCCCTGAGTTCCCACTATCCTTACAAGGAATTCAGTCCAACTAGCTTCTTTGAACATGTTCTGCATTCCCAGATTGTGAAGTATCTCTTTAAGCTCATGCTTATTCAGAGTAGTCCTCAGCAACTTAACATACACAATGTCTGCAGCATCAGAGAATCCTTGTTTGTATTGCATGGATATATTATTTTCTCTCCTGCTCATACTCACCATCATACCTCCAGGCATTTTAAATACACTCCATATCAGTTTCGCAACAACCCTGAATTTTGCTGTCTCAGCAGCAATTGAGTAAAAATATTCATGACAGCTTCTATAAATCTTCACTAAAGCTGTAGCTGTATAAGCTTCACCACCACCTGAAACCATTTGGACCAACCCACAATAAGTTCCTAACCACCTTCCTCGACCGAAAACCCTTCCAGCACAATTCGTGCCACAATATGAACATTCTTCATTACTCAAACTCCTTGCGTCGCTGGACTCACTTTCATTTGTCACATGAAGAATCACTTTACCCCAGTGAACACCAACTTTAACATTCTTAGACACATTCAAGTGTTCAATTAACAAAAACAATTGGTACCCCAGTTCTGATTTTTGCTGAAACATATCTTGTGCATTTCCGGGCTTTCTTACACTGGTATTTTGAAGTGCTGAAATAGTCCACCGGAGAAATACTTGCTGCAACATTCCTTCCAACAATCTTCTAGTATCACCAATGTCACCTTCCTTGATATTTAAATACCCACCAAAGTTTACAAACAATGATTCCAATTCATACCCAAGGTTACTCTCTGTATAATAAGGATTATTCCAACTCAACTCAAACCATTTTCCTCTATCAATTACCTTTCCAGCAAAAATAAGGACACCAGAAGAGCATTCTTCCCTACTAGGATACATAAGAACCAGCCAAAATTCGAAAACTCTTGTATAAGCATGATTCTGACATATATGTGAAGAATATCCATCAAAACCCTCCAACAAGGAATCACAAAACCAGGTCTCACACCTTTTTCCTCGATCAAGCAACATATTAGTGAAGTTGAAACTATTCAATGTAACACATATAGAGGTACCTTGAGTTTCAGGTTGTAGAAATAAATCTTTGATAACATCAGAACAGTTATTAGGTAAGAATTTAGAAGAAACATTGAAACCGGTATGTAAATCTTCTTGAAATGAATCTGTAGCTCCATCAACAGTAGAGAATTCACTATTGAGTTTAGATCGAAATTTACCTTTATCTGTTTCTAAAACTTCATCTGGTACTAGGGTATTTGAAGATGGTTGAGTTAATTGTTATCAGATTCGTTCCTTAGATTGAAGAACAAGGAGATACCAGTTTTGAATTGCTGTAGCAGTTTTGAATTGCTGATACAACAATTAATGCCCAAAAAGAGTGCTCTGATACCAGTTTTGAATTGCTGATACCACTAGTGCTCTGATACCAATTTTGAATTGATTAAGGTTTTAGTCTAATTGATTAAGGTTTTAGTCTTAATGTGATTGTTATTGTAATAAATCAATAAAAATCACATTAAGACTAACAACAACCTTCTCCAAAGTAGGAGCCTAATTCTCTTAATTTCATTACTTGCCTTCCTCTTACAAACTGATTGGGCATTAATAGTTCACAAACACCCAATCCGCAACGGCTAAGCTTAGACGTTGGATTAATACTGCCCTAATTAAAGAAATACAAGACTTTCCCAAAAAACCCAATCAATTTGAATTTAAAGACAAGAAGAGATAAACTGACTAAGGCTTGTGCCAACAAGGCCCAGTAAGGAAGTAATAATCCTAAGGCTCTAGGCAAGCCCATGACAATACCTTCCCCATTTAAGCATCCTTGTCCTCAAGGATAAAGTGAGGAAATTGAGCTTGAATGTGGGAGGTGTCTTCCCAAGTTGCCTCTGCTGGTGTGGAATTAGACCAGTGAATGAGAATCTGAGACACAGGAACATCAGCACGCAAAGTAACTCTAGATGCCAAGACTAAAATTGGAGTGACAATGAAAGAACCTGAGGTATCCACCAGTGGCAGAGAGGGAGTGACTGCAATATTCAACCCAATCTTCTTTTTGAGCTGAGAGACATGAAAAACTGGGTGTATGCGCGATCCCACTGGCAACTTCAATTTGTAAGACACAGCTCCAATTTTCTGCAGTACTTCAAAGGGTCCATAGTACCTGGGAGATAGTTTAAAGTTTTTTCTCAAAGCTACAGTAGACTGCCTATAAGGTTGGATCTTGAGGAAGACCATGTCACCCATCTCAAAAGATCTGTCACTCATGTGTTTATCAGCAAAGTGTTTCATCCTGTCTTGAGCTTTAGCTAAGTCATCTTTAAGCAGCTGTAACATGTGGTCCCTCTCCTGCAAGTATTCTTGAACAGAAGCTACAGAAGAATTGGTATGGATTGGGAAGGCCATATGAGGAGGTGTGTAGCCATATAAAGCTTGAAATGGTGTCATTTTCAGTCTAGTGTGATAATTAGTGTTAAACCACCATTCAGCCAGAGCTAACCAGTTGGCCCAAAGTTTAGGAGTGTTACCAGTCATACATCTGAGATATTGCTCTAGGCAGGCATTGGTTCTCTCAGTTTGTCCATCAGATTGAGGGTGGTATCTTTGTCTTGAGATTCAAGGTTGTGCCAAGTGACCTGAACACTCCTGCGCTGTAATTGGCTGATGAAAATCTTATCTCTATCTGACACAATAGAAGAAGGTAATCCATGGAGCTTGAAAATGTGATGAAGAAATTCCTTAGCCACAGATAAGGCAGTGAATGGGTGACTTAGAGCAATAAAATGACTGTACTTGGTTAATCTATCTACCACCACCAGTATCACATATTTCCTATGAGAGATTGGTAAGCCTTCAATGAAGTCTAATGATATGTGTTGCCAAGCAGTGTCAGGAATAGGTAAGGGCTGCAAGAGACCAGCAGGAGCAGAATGCTCAGTTTTGTTGCACTGGCAAATATCACAGTTGGAAACAAACTGAATGATGTCTTGTTTCATCTTTGGCCAGTAAAAATGTGCCTTAGCTCTAGTATAAGTACCCCACATACCTGAATGGCCACCAACAGAGGAAGCATGCACTGAATGGATAATGGAGTCCCTAATCTTTCTTCCAGAACCCACATACAACCTAGTCTTGTACCTCAATATGCCACCAGTGAGAGAGAAACATTTATGAGCAGGATGAATTAACAGCTGAGCCAGAAGTTGCTGGACAGTGGAGTCATGCTCATAGCTATAGAGGATATCTTGAGCCCACAGTGGTTGTGTCATAGAGATAGAAGAGCAGGAGGGAGCAGAAGGTAACCTGGATAAGGCATCTGCAGCAGTGTTTTCTTTTCCCTTCTTGTATTGAATCACATAGTCCAATCCCAAAAGTTTCATTAACCATTTTTGTTGAAGTACAAATGTCATCCTTTGCTCCATAAAGAATTTCAAACTCTGGTGATCAGTATGGATAATGAACTGATTGTGGGAGAGATAATGTTTCCACTTCTGCACTGCCATAACTATGGCTAGAAGCTCCTTCTCATAGGTGGACAGAGCAAGCGCTTTTGGTCCCAATGGTTTACTAAGGAATGCAATGGGTCTTCCTAATTGCATTAAAACAGCACCAATTCCTCTGGAGCAAGCATCAGTTTCCAATGTAAAGGGAATAGAAAAATTTGGAAGGGCCAAAACTGGTGCAGTGGTCATTGCAGTCTTGAGAGCCAAGAAGGCTTGTAGTGCAGGTGGAGACCATTGAAAGGCATCTCTCTTGAGCATGTCAGTGAGAGGTTTACTGATGGTGCCATAGCCTTTAATGAATCTTCTGTAATACCCAGTGAGGCCTAGAAACCCTCTCAACTTCTTCAAAGTTGTTGGTTGTGGCCACTGTTGCATGGCAGATATCTTCTCAGGGTCAGCTGCTACACCATCAACAGTGATAAGGTGTCCCAGATAAGCCAATTGAGACTGAGCAAAACAGCATTTCTTGAGGTTGGCATATAAGGAATGATGTCTGAGTAATTCAATCACTTGAGATAGGTGAAGTAGGTGCTCCTCCAAAGAAGGAATATAAATCAATATGTCATCAAAGAACACCAGAACAAATTTCCTTATAAATGGCTGAAAAACTTTGTTCATAAGGGCCTGGAATGTAGCAGGTGCATTGGTAAGGCCAAATGGCATCACTATGAACTCATATTGGCCATGGTGTGTCTTGAAAGCTGTCTTGAAAATGTCATCCAAGTGCATTCTTATCTGATGGTACCCAGCTCTCAAGTCCAATTTAGTGAATATAACAGCTCCATTGAGTTCATCAAGAAGCTCTTTAATTAGAGGAATAGGGAACTTGTCTTTGACAGTCATCTCATTAAGTTTCCTATAATCTACACAAAATCTCCATGAGCCATCTTTCTTTTTGACCAATAAGATGGGTGCAGCAAAGGGGCTATGACTATCTTGGATGAGACCAGAATCTAGCATCTCCTTGACCAACTGTTCAACCACAGCTTTGTGAATGTATGGGCATTTATAGTGTCTTTGAGAGACAGGGACTGAATTAGGCTTTAAAGGTATCTTATGGTCAAGTTCTCTTGAGGGGGGTAAGGTGGAAGGTGTGCTAAAAACATCTTGAAAGGTGTCCAGCAGGGATGAAATTTCTGTAGGTATAGAAGAAATGGTAGGAGTGGAAGTTAAAGAGAAAAATTGCCCAATAATGGTAGGTGTGTGGTTTTTTATGAACTTCAAAAAGGGCTCACCACTGATCATGCTGCAAGAAGGAGTAGAAGAGCTGCCATGTAGTGTGATTTGTCTCCCTTGATGCAGAAAAGAGATTTTCAACTCAGCCAGATTGAATATCACATCACCCAATTTCCTCAACCAGTCTACCCCCAGCACCATATCACACCCTCCTAGCGGAAGAACCCTCAAATCTCCAGAAAAAATGTAGCCTTGCATAGACCATGGTAACCCTTGACAGATACCCTTGCTCATAGTGGTATCCCCATTTGCCACGGTGACCAACATTTTTGCAGTAGGTGTAATATATAATTGTAAATTAGCAGCTAATGAAGAATCCACAAAACTGTGAGTGCTACCTGTGTCGATAAGAACCAAGATGTATTTCTTTTTGAGTTTACTTGGAACTCGAATAGTAGACTGGGTCACCAATCCTGTGAGGGCATGGAGAGAAATCTCCATGGTTGTATCGACTAATGTTGTTGGAGAATGTTCCTCTTCTTCAGAATCATCCACTGATGGAGAATATGGGTCTTCATCAGAGGCTATAAGCATAAACAATTGTTGGGTTTTGCATCGGTGACCTGGTCGATAAATAGCATCACAATTGTAGCAAAGACCCTTGTCACGTCTGGCTTGCATTTGGGCAGGTGTAAGGCATTTAATGGGAGGTGTGGGTGTCTTAGGTTTGGTAGGAGTAATGGGATGAGTGACAGTGGGTTTATCAGGGGAAAAATATGGTTTAGGTAGGCTGGTAAGAGGAGGTAGAGATTGTCTGAATGTGGTGGAGGGTGAAAAGGATCTAGAGGGTAATTGAAATGGTCTAGGAAACTGTTTAAATTTTTTGGTATTATTGTCTACAGAAGCTTGTTGAATGCGTGCTAAATAAAAAGCTTCGGTATCACTGGATGGTTTAAACATTTGGACTGGGTTACGAATTTCCTCTTTCAAACCACTGATAAAGCTCATAGTGAAGTAATCCTCAGAGAGGTTCTTATTCTTAGATTTCATAATTTCTTTCATATGTTCATAGCGTTCATTATATTCCTCGACAGTGGAGGTTTGAAGAAGTTTATTAAAGCTACCAACATATTTATCATGTACAACATCTTCAAAACGGCAACACACATCCATAGCAAAGGTATCCCACTCAATGAATGGTTTTCCCTCCACATAATCTAAGAAACAAGCATCTGCCTTACTATCTAAATGAATAGAAGCGAAATCTACTTTTTTTCAGTGGATCAATAGAATTAAGAAGGAAATAGCGCTCACATTTGCGAACCCAACCCCTAGGATTAGAACCATCAAATCTGGGAAAATCAATTTTAGGATGACGAACAAAATTACCTGCTGTAAGATGAAATCCATGAAGATTACCATTGTCGTCAAACGGATTGCGCTGATTTGAAGAATCAAGATCAGTTTCTTCGGAAGACGGGGTAGGAGCTGTAACAGGAAGACGAGCTAATATTTTCTCTACAGAAGATTGCAACGAGTTCTTAAGCTCTGCAACTGCTTTCTCTAATTCCAAAATTCGTTCACCATCTAGTCTCTGCTGGTTAGCAACCTCTTTTACTGTTGGTGCTTTTTCTGCTCCTGTCATGATTCAGGTACACATGATCGAATAGCTGATACCAATTGTAATAAATCAATAACAATCACATTAAGACTAACAACAACCTTCTCCAAAGTAGGAGCCTAATTCTCTTAATTTCATTACTTGCCTTCCTCTTACAAACTGATTGGGCATTAATAGTTCACAAACACCCAATCCATAGCAACGCTAAGCTTAGCCGTTGGATTAATACTTTACCCTAATTAAAGAAATACAAGACTTTCCCAAAAAACCCAATCAATTAGAATTTAAAGACAAGAAGAGATAAACTGACTAAGGCTTGTGCCAACAAGGCCCAGTAAGGAAGTAATAAGCCTAAGGCTCTAGGCAGGCCCATGACAAGGATGTGGCTACCTTTGGCATTATAGACCATTCTCAGGTATGTGGCTACCTTTGGCATTATAGACCATTCTCAGGTACTTATGTAATTTTGTACATTCATCGCTTATATTGATTTATTAATGTAAATTTTTTGCACAATTAAAGAGAAAAAAGGCCAGAAAACTCTACACATTCAAAGAAGTTTGATGAGTAAAGATGGACAATCTTTACTGTGTAACTATGAATAAATGTGTTCTAATGATTGGCTGACATTATTTTAAGTATTATTGATTATACAAGTTATACTTTGAATAGATAGTAGACAATTGATATCAAACAGACAACTGATAGTAACGTTAGCAATTCTATTAAAAATTGCTTTGATGAATGGATTGAAATTGTTAGGATCATTTGGGAGAGGGATGCTGTAGACCTGCCAGAAATTGGTGGTGCAGTAACAAAGTAAAGTGGATTTGGAGCAGTAGAGAGTATGAAGGAAACAAGCATTTTTTTTGTTTTTTTATTTAACAAAAATATTAAAAAGAATGACCAAAAGTTTTACAAAAAGAGGAATGAACCTCAACTGAAGGGATAAAAAGGCCAAAGTGGACTACATGTCCTGAAGCCCATGACTAAAGATTAAAAAAAAAAAATTAAACAAATCTGAAATAAGGGGTGTCTGGGGTTTCCATCCTTTGCATAGTTGAAGGTCTGTCAGTAAATTTAGTTACATGTCATCTTTGTAGATGGAAACTGATATGATTTTTATGTTGTTGTAGAAAAAGTTCGTTAAAGACTTGTGAAAGTTCGATTCTAGATTTAAATAAAACCAAAAATAAGAAAAACTCAATTCAAAGTTGTTATCAAGATTGTAGAGATACTGAGACTTAAGATTCCACTATTTTCCAATTTTATGTGATTCAATTAATAATAATCATACAACTCATACATTCAAGTGATTCTAATATATTGCAATAATTATATTTTTAGAAATAACAATTGTTTATCAAAAGCATAGAACATCAAACCCTAGGAAAGCATGATATATCAAAATAAATCATAATTGTTTAACAAAAATCAATAAATCAGTTTACTCATCAAGGAAAATAATCATAAAGAATTGCAATAATTAATTAAATAAACGTTATCACATAAATATTGGAAAAATAGCTTCCTCCGTCGCCTCAGCAAAGGGGTTTAGCTCCTCATATTAACCATGTTCTCAAAATACATCCTTAATGCTCAAAAGTTGATTAAAAAGAAGAGAAGGTATTAAACAACGTGTTTGTAACAGTTATAATAGTTACAGAACCACTGTTACACAGAACCCTAACACAAAACTGTTGCGAACTGAAAGTAATTTTTACCGAAATTGTGACAAAAGGTATTGAGTTTGAAAGAAACGGCCACGGATTATGCGACTGCTATTAAGTGTTCTTCTTCAGCCTCTCGCCCGTATCTCTGCAACTTGTGTTTTTTGTGTGCTCTGCTATGTTCTTAACTTCCCCTAAAGTGTACGTACCTTCCTTGACCTCTCAGCAACCTATATATAGCCATCAGAAGCCCTAAAACTCGATTTAATTCCTTTATTTCTTTGGCAGAAAGTCTCGGACTTCTCTACTTTCCAAATTCTTCTCTACGCTTTTCTCTGCCGTACAAATCATTCCAGTACCTCTATTAGATAGATACGAATTTCAGGGAAGTTTATCTTGCCTTGAATCTCCCGTAACTGCCAGATATAATCAAACACAATTCCGTGAAAAACTTCACCTCTTTTCCGCTCCACAGAGTTGTACAGCCCAATCTGTCCGATAAAAACACACGTACCAACCATGATATACTCTAATAAGTACAGCCCAACGGAAATCCGCAGTTAAATCACTCCAAAACCGGTCCATAAAACCTCAACAGACCCGTGAAACTCAAAGCTTCTGTTTTGTCCAAACTCGATGTAGCAGCCTATATTTTCGATTCTAGAAGACCTACCAACCCTGTTTAGTCGTAACAGGGTAGTACCAATCCAAGTCAACCATTAAATCTGCCTAAAACTCCAGCGAATCTTGCCTGTAAATCACACTGCAAAACTGAATTTTTGAATTCAGTTTTCCCGCCAAAAATCTGTGAAGAAAAAGGGTCGCCCCTTATCCAGCATAGGGGTGCGAATAGCCGTTGTCTTTGGGGGTGCCCTGGAGGTGACCCGTATCCAAATTGTGGGTGCCAATATCATTTCAACCGGGTGCTTTGGACAACTTTTCGAGCCGATTTTTCCAAAAATGTTTATTGGCCAAAAATACCTACACGCACATAAAATACCATAATAAGTACAAAAATGAGCACTATCAATATATAGAATCGAGACAAATTAGACACAAAAATGTGTCTATCAAATACCCCCAAACCTATTATTTGCTAGTCCTCGAGCAAAAATAAAATAGAAATAAAATCCTAACTCACTGTCGCAGGAATCGTCGATTGCATTTAGTGTATGCAATAAGCCTTTAAACCCCTAGGTGGCCCTAGTGGCCGAGTTATAGTCTCGGAGGGCTTACCAGAGATATACCCACAAAACCTTTACTTCAGACCCTAGCTATCTACGCAGAACCTTGGAAGGCACTAAATAATCTCCTTGGTTGGCATACTTATTGACTACAGGTGGAAGTATGCGAAATTCCAATTGATGTACACGAGTTTGCACTCAAGCATACTAAAATTCATATAAAGTGACAGAGCTCTACTCAGATAGTCGCACTATGGACATCAATATCCGGAGTCAACAAATCACATGGATAGATTAAGAGATGGATATAGAAAAACATAGATGGTTTTGATGTTGACTAGGTGAACGGTGTTTCTCATATCTGTCTGAAGGCCACTGCCAAAATGAACCTATCCTAATGGACTGAGATATTGGTCTGACTAATATCAACGCAACTGGCATATACAAGGGAACCAGTGGTCGATAATCTTAATTCTAGATCAACTCGTCTGGCATATACAAGGGAACCAGCGGTCGATTTATTTACTGAACATTAACATTTAACTTTTAACTTTTTTTTTTTAACTGCATGATTTGATATTTTGGATCTAAGCGCATGCTTCTTGTCAGCAGATTACAAGATATTTCCCATGGATCCTGCGTTCCACGCTTGTTTAGGCGACAGAGACAGGGAAAATACACACATATTGCTATTCTCAAGTGTTAATTTTCTTTTTATTTCGTTTGGTCAAATTGGTCTGGTCTCTTTTTTTTTTTTTTTTTTTTTCTCAAAAATCTCAATCACTCTATTTCAACCTAGCAGTGGTAACAACTTGATTCGTGAGCCCTACCTAATCACTTAGAGAAACATAGTTTAAAAACAAAATAAAATAAAAACAGAAGTAAAAAGGACTCAACGAGATATAGTGAAACTATCATGTTATTTCTAACACCTGAGCTCTGTGCTTTTATGAATAGACTCTTTAGATGTTGCCATCTAATCAGATTAGTTCCTCAACTCCTACAACCAAAATGTTTACATCCACTTAGATTGGTTAGTGCCATCCTTAATAAGCATAAATTTCTAGGTTC
>JAJJWX010003556.1:0-42765 GCA_023529315.1 Papaver bracteatum | reverse complement strand
GGTGTAGTGTGGGAATTCCTGCAACTACATGACTTGGCTGGAGTTTTTGCGGCATCTGTTCTCCATTCTGTTGATCTTTCATTGCTTGACAAGGTTTTACGTTGCCAAATCACAACTGTCAGCAACATTCCAGCTAAATGCAGGCTTAGTTTTGCTAGATCTTTTGCCGCAGAAATTCATAGAGTGGCTCATAATCCCACGGATATCACCTTCTGGATTAAGATCCTGACGTTTCCTGCGTGTACATTGCGGCATTACACACCCACTTGCAGGAAAGAAGAACGTTCAGGCAATAAGAAGAGGTTGCAGGTAGCTATGATCCTCTCGACTTTAAAGCAATGGACATAAACGGATGGATGTGCGTCCCTGGTTCAAGATGCATTGGAAGAACATGAGGATATATAGAAGTTGAGGGCTAAAGAGAAGAAAAGTACACCTCATACTAAGACATATGAGGATATGGAAAAGGCTAATCTTCAAGTTTGTCGTAGGAAAATGAGTAACGGTTTATATATGGTTGCGATTCGCACTTTGACTTCAAGTAGTGTTGCTTCTCCTAACGAAGCCACTCTGCTTGAATTGCAAGCTATGCATCCTTATGCACCACCTCCCTTGATACCCTCCGCACTTTTTGCCTATGCACCTTTCGCCGCATCTAAGGATTTGGTCTTGGATAAGCTGAAAAGTTTTCCTAGAGGGACATCATGCGGAAGAGATGGTCTTCGGGCCCAACACCTTATTGATGCATTGGGAGGGGATGCTGCAGTGGTTTCTTGTGAGATTATTATTTCCATTACGGACCTTGTGAACATTTGGCTCGCAGGGGGATGTCCGCAAGTTCTAGGTGAGTTTATAGCTTCGGCCCCTCTCACACCTCTTGTTAAACCTAATGGGGGCATTCGTCCGATTGATGTGGGAACTATCTGGAGACGCCTGGTTTCCAAAGTAGCCTCTTCTCATGTCGGTAAGGGAATAGGCAGTTTATCTTGGTGACTATAAGTTTGGTTTAGGGGTACCTTGCGGCAGTGAATCCATTCTTCATGCAGTTAACCGGCTCTTGGAAGTCAAGGGTGACTCTACTTCCATGTATATTCTTCTGGTGTACTTCTCTAACGCCTTCAACCTGGAAAGTAGGTCTGCTATGATTAGAGAGGTTAGAAATCATTGTCCTTCGATCTCGAGATGGCTGGAGTTTTGTTATGCGTCTCCTGCTAGGCTATATTATATGGATAAAACTCTCTCCTCGGCTCAGGGAGTTCAATAAGGGGATCCTCTTGGTCCCATGTTATTTGCTTTGACACTACACCCGCGCATACATATGATTGCTGAGAGGTGCACCTTAGATCTTCAGGCTTTGTATTTAGATGATGGCACCATATTCGGAGATACTTTGATGGTGGCCAAGGCCTTGGACATTATCCAGCAAGAAGGTGTTCACTTGGGGTTGCATCTTAATGTTTCTAATTCGGAGCTCTTCTGGCCTTCGGTTGATAGTAGAGGTTTAGTTGATGGTGTTTTTCCACCTAACTTACATCGTCCCCTTGACGGTGTTAAGTTATTAGGCGGGCCAGTTAGAAGGGATACCCAGTTTTGCAGAAACATGGTTGTCAAGAGGGTTCAAAAGACTATTGCATTGATGGATGTGGTGATGAAGTTGAAGGAACCACAAGGGGAGTTTCTTTTGCTAAGGAATTGTTCTGGTGTCTATAAGTTATATTTCTCCTTGCATACTACTAAACCTGAGTTTTTGGATAAGGCACAGGTGGTTTTTGATGACCATCTTAGACAGTTTCTTAGACACTTGGTTACGGGAGACGGGCCAGGATTTGGTTTGTTGCAGCAGAGATTAGTTACGCTTCCTATTAAATATGGTGGTTTGGGAGTGTATACTATAGAGGACACGAAGCAATATTGTTATATAGCTTCTTATTTTCAGACGAGATCTCAGCAAGGGACCATCCTGAGACACTCTGGGGTTTCAGGCCTAAGCTTTAGTTTTGAGTATGCTTTGACATGCTTCAAACAGGTATGTGGTATTGGTGATTCTTTTTTATGCATTGATGATACTTCCCCCCACTATATGAGCTCTTTGGAAGTCAAATACTTTGATGTGGTAAAGAAGAACATACCCATTCATTTCAACATGTCGAAGCGTGATTCAGTCCTCTGGCAGAGTAACAGAGTTAACCATGATCAAGACTTCTTGTTGGCTATGCCTATTGACGGGCTTAATCAGACAATTGGTGCCAGACAGTTTCGTGTTGTTCTGCAGTATAGGCTCGGGATTCCCCTATTTGAAAATGGAGACTTGTTCTCTATTTTTGGTGTGGGGATGGATATCTTTGGAGATCATACCTTGCACTGCAAGCAAGGGTTTGGGATCAAATACATGCATGACCTAATGCATGATACCTTTGCGAACATTTGTTATCATGCGAGTGTTCTATCCATAAAGGAAGTAGACTTAGGGCTCCTTTCGGATGATGGTTCAGCTTTACTCCCAGCGGATATCCTTGTGTATGGTTGGGATAATGGCTACGATATGTGCTTGGATGTCATGGTGGTTTCCCCATTCACTGGCACTTGGGAGCATAATTTTGATCTTGGTCGGGCTATGGATAATGCGGTGGCGAAAAAGAAGGCCAAGTATTTGGAGAAATGTAAGTGTCAAAGATTGGGTTTGGGGTTCTTTCTTTCACGACCTTAGGTGGATTAGGGAGTGATACTGAGGAGTTCCTGAAAAGGTCGCAGGACTATATGGCTAGTCATGAATGAAAACGTTTCTATTGGAGATTTTCTTTTTCATAGGATAGGTGTGGTTCTTAATAAAGGGATTGGAGCGCAGCTTGTCGCTAGGCTTCCATCCAATAGTTGTAAACTCCTTGTTGTTGATGATGATTAATAAACTTGTTTTCGATTAAAAAAAAGGTGGCTAAATAAGACCTTTAACTAGGAAGGAAAAATAAGACCACAAAAGATCATAAAAATTATACAGACATGACCTGCGATATTTACGCAGAAGTTGAGACAAAGTTTACAAATAGATTTTATTCAACATTAATCTACTCAATCTTTCATATTCCAGATGAATAACAGAGGCAAGTATGGGAATGAACGGAATGATAAGATTATTATTCATCTTTATATGAAAGATTTACGCAGATGGATAAAAATTAATAATCATGTTGATTAACCATATTGCAAAAAAAGAATTGTTTATACAGATATAAGCAAAATAAATTTATACATCAAGGAACCTTGCAGTAATATCACAAGAAGAAGGAGATAAATGTACAAATATTACAAGGAGATTAAAAAAGAGGAAACAAAACTAGTTAGATACATCAACATCCTCGCCAGATTTTTCTTCATCTTTGTCTTCATCTTCGCTGTATACTTCATCTCCGCCAGATTCTTCAGCTTCGCTGTCAGAGATAACAAGATTTGGAGTATTCTTTGGAACTTCTTCCTCGAGGAAAGGATATAAAGAGTGAGGAATGTTGTGATCATTGCAGACCTTCTCGGCAGAATCATTGTGAACACCAATAAGGAGATTACTAAAATTGGTAGCTGAAATCTTTAATTGGGTCTTCAATTTTGAATATTTCTCATTGCGAGCAACAAGAGTCTTTGCGAGTTGATTCTTATCAGCTTCAAGTTCTCCAATTCTTTCAGAATATCTCTTCTCATCTCCTGCGAGTATATAATAACAAGTTGGAAATTTTGCAAAAAAAAACTATAAATGACAAGAAATTAAAAAGGAAAAACAATTAAGAACCTTGTTTACTTATATATGAATTGAATTTGAATGATTAAGAACCTTCTCTTTCAGAAATCATGTCTTTAATTAAGGCCGCTTGTTCAACATGAAGACTAACATTTACACCTAAGTTAGCTATAACATTGTCAAGAATCTTTGTAGCCCAGGCAAATTCGTCATCATCATTAACAAGAAGACGGGAACGAATTTGGTTTTCTCTTTCAACAAGATCCTCTCTCTCGCGGATAAGTTTATCCCTTTCAATTTGGACTTCAAGAAGGGTTTTATGAAAATCCTCTAAAGTTTGAGCTCCTTGCCTAAAAATGCGATCTTTTTCATCTATAAGATCACTTTTTTGGGCTCTTAGAATCTTGATTTCTTCTTTAGAATTAAGATATTGACGCTTGGATGTATTAGCCGCTCTCAAACTAGATCTATGATCAATTGCTAATAGATGAAATTTGGATCTAAGATCGTCTATAGAAATGGATTTAATTTGTTCATTTGAATAGTTATTTAAGGATTCATTAAGGTGATTGAGAAGAGTATCATCGTCTATTGGATTTGGAAAAGAACGAAGGAATACAGCTTCGTCAGAAAGGCCGTAAACATCTGCGAAGAAGAAAAATAAGAAAAAATGCAAAGGAATACAAGGTTAAAGAAAAAGAGAGATATTTATTACTATAAAGTTGATTGTTCGCAGTTTGGAGGCTTGCGACCTTATCTTGCGAGAAATAAAGTTCAGTTTCCAACCTCTTGATCTTTTATTGAAGGTCAGTAGACCCAGATTCCAATTGCCCACGAAGACTAGAAGACTCAGATTCCAACTCCACATTCTTCTTGCTAAAAGATGCGCACCTCTTCTCCAAGTCTAAGGCAACAACAAAGGAAGCTCTTCCAGTCTGCGAGGGAACAATGTAAATTAAAACTTGGAGAGGAAATGAATACATAAATGTGGTGAAAAAATGAAAACATACCAGAATACCAAGAGAATTTAAGAGATTGGGAGTTATTGATCTTGAGATTCCTTGGAGAGAATCATTATCAACATATATGGGAGCATCGCAGATCTTGGAAAGAGCCTGGGATACCCTGTTAAGAGCTTCATTTCCACAATCATTTGCAATACCATGTGTAATATCGCCAAAAATGTTAGATAGCTGAGCCATGGAAGATTCAGATTGGAAGGATTCCATTGCAGAAGAAATATCAGCATCAAAATCATAATCATCATCATTATCAGTATTATCATGAGAATTTTCTTCATTAGACTGGGGCAATGAAGGGGAAGTAGTTTGGGTCTTTCTTTTCTTTGAGGGAGGACCATTGGATTTTTCCTTGCGAGGAGTATCAGATTTCTCCTTGTGAGGAGCGTTAGATTTCCCCTTGCGAGAAGAATCTTTGCTTTTCCCTTTGGTCTTCGCAACCACAATAGGTTCTCTTTCTTCAATAACCTGCGAACACAGATAAATATAAGAAATAGAGGCAACAATATATTGTGAAGAATCATAAAGAAATATTTATTACTTCATCTGTGAGAGATTTAAGGGCTAAAAAGGTGTTGGGCTTCCCGAATTTCTGGTAGTTAAGTTTCAGCCTGTTAATCTGGAAAAATTAGAGTAGTCAGCGAGAGTATGAAAACATGAGGAAGATAATAATGAAAATTATGCAAAAAAATTGAGGGAACATACCTATTTATTCCTTTCAGGCCAGTTGAAAACCCACGACTGATATTCTGCGAGATTCGCAGGCAATGCATGAGGACCGGAGATGTAGGGACCTTCTAGACATAATGGAAAAATGAACCATTTGTAATCATTGTAATGGCAAGGGCCTTGATTATTACCCGTATGCCAATCGATATCTAACATAAGGACTTTATCTTCAGCGTATCATCCTTCTTTTGTAAGCGGACACCCCAACAAGTATTGTCCTTCTTCATAGGGATTATATCGTAATTTGCGAAGAAGTTCTCCACAATATACTTCGCGGGAACAATTGGAACATCTTTGAATTTAGGATTCTTCGCAGTATCAAGGTAGCAAGATTATTTACCAGCACCGCGAGTAGCATACTCAAGCATTAAGCGAATGCAATCCCCACTCAACTGAAATACCGCCCGCGAGAACCTCACGTGAGAAAGTATCTCATAGAATAAAGGAAGTCCAGGATTATAGAGAGGAATGGGTAGACCAGCTTCAAGCTGGCCTATCGAGACTATGATCTTCTCATGGTTACATGGAAGATCAGAAAATAATGGAACAGAAAGTTCAGACTTAGGGTTTTGATTGGGAATGGTGGATAAAGTAAAACCTTTGTCTTTAAGTTCTTTTTGAATCTTCTCAAAAGCAATCACATATTTGCGACCGGCTGCAACCATTTTTAGTAGGGGAATGAAGTTTGAAGGAATAAAAGATCGAAAGAAAAATTGTAATAGTAGCAGATCCGGAATTTACGGAAGAACAGTAAATTTGCAAAGAGATTACGGAAAGAAAGAAGAAAAGAGAAGAGTGGAGAAGATATATATAGAAGGTAAAAAATCTCAAGAAGATAAGTGCAACTAATACAAGGAAGAGACGTGAACGGTTGGAATGCAGCGGTTGAAAGGGACGTGTTAGAAGTTGAATGGATAAAAAGATACGTGTAACAAACCTGGCGAGGAAAAGATATGCGTCAAAAGAACATGAAAAATAGACAGTTGCGGCATTTCAAAAGGTTTTGATTTCTCTTGGTCTTTTCCCTTCGCAGAAAAGACATGAGAAGAGGCAAGATGTAGGACCAGAATATCGCCATGATATTACTCTTGCGAGATTAACAACACTCCTTCGAACACCATCGCGAGTTCTTCAACAACACTTTGCGATTATCACAAGATAATTTCAAGAGTGACGTAATAGCTGACGAATGAAGAAACACGAGAAGAGCATGATTTTCCTACGATGGTTACAACGCTTGCGAGAATTGACATTATAACTACTGCGATAATATCGCACGTCAGATCCGAAATTAAAGGACAGCTTAATTGTCATCCACTATGTAACTACCCTATATAAAGATACCCAGTAGATTCAGAGGGATGATGATGAATTTTTGAACTCTAAGAAAGCTTTGAGGAGAGAGAAAATCCAAGAGAGTGATTGTATTATTGATTTCTTCCATTTCTTGTAAACATTTCTGAGAATCAAATAATAAAGTATTGTTTTTAATCTTCAAATATGAGTTGATTATTGTGAATTCTTGTGAAGGGTGTAGTTTAGGTTTTCCTACAACTACAGTCGGAAAGATAACAGACACGCAGATGCCTTAGCATTCATATCATCGATGCTGAGGGATAGAAACACCACCTCCGTCCGGATAGGGAGAATCTATGAACCTTCGATAGAAGGACTAACCTCAGCAGAAGAAGCCTTGGCCGTCCAGACCAGGGGCATGAGGGAAGCGGAGAAAGCAAAAAAAGATGAAAAAGCCGAAGAGCCAGATAACGAAGCCTGCAAATCTGACGAAGACTAATCAATGTCAGATGAAAGCAACGAAGGTGAACTAGAAGATGATTGGACAACTCCAATACACCAATACCTTGAAAAAAGGTATCCTGCCCGCATACGTCAAAGAAGATCGAAAAATCGAGTCAAAAGAAGCAATGTACAACCTATGGGATGGGATAGTGTACAGAAGATCATTCCTCGGACCTTTGATGTGGTGCCTCTCACAAACCGAAGGTAAGAGAATTTTACATGACATACACAGCGGAGAAGCTGGAAATCATAGCGGAAGAAGGTCCATTGCAATCAAATCCAAAACACAAGGATGCTATTGGCTAAGCATGGACGAAGACACAAAGAATGTAGCAAGGTGTTGTGAAAGATGCCAACGATTTTCCAGGAAAATTAAAGAACCGGCAACGGAGCTTAACTCGGTCATTAGCCCATGGATATTTTCCAAATGGGGTGTTGACATTGTTGGACCCTTAATAGAGGGAACATCAAAAAGGAGATATCTAATAGTAGCCACGGATTATTTCACCAAATGGGTGGAAGCAAGGGCTTTGGCAAGAATCAGGGACATAGATGTCTTTAAATTCTTGTTTGAGCAAATCATATGCAGGTTCGGAATACCGGAGACTAGTCTCTGACAACGGCAAGCAGCTGGAAGGAAATAACATCGATATGTTGTTCAATGCTTTCAACATTCAGAAAAACAAGTCTACTCCGATATACCTTAAGAGCAATGGACAAGCGGAGGCCACAAACAAGACGATAGCAATGAACTTGAAGAAAAAACTGGAACCATACAAGAAAAGATGGTGAGAACAGCTACACAACGTCGTATGGGCCTACCGTACTACAATAAGGGAGGCCACGGGAGAAACTCCGTTCTTGCTAACCTACGGAGCCGAAGCAGTCATCCTAACGGAGATAATGCTGCCAACAATGAAAACAGAGGCATGGGAAAAGAACCTAACAACGGATCTTATGCTGGAAAAGCTGGACGACCTCGAAGAAAGGCGTAAAGTGGCTTTGCAAAGAATGGTAAACTACCAACAAAGGATAGCTCGTGAATACAACAAACGGGTAATTCCTAGAAACTTTGTGGTTGAAGAATACGTCATACGTCAAATAACACCATATCAAAAGAACAATAAATGGGGAAAACTAGCTCCTACATGGGACGGACCCTACATCATATATGACATCGCTGGAAAAGGGTCATACTACCTGAGGAACCTCAAGGGAAAAGTATTGCAATACCCTTGGAATGCAATGTACCTAAGGAAGTACTACCCCTAAGTGAATGGTTATCACTCAGGAGAAGAAGGGAGAGGGCTACAACCCACCATGTTCTATCCCTGAACAGAGGTAGTACAACCTTAACTAATCAATGAAAAAAACTTTTTTGCTGAAGAAAAGTAACAGTTGATTAAAATACAATTTGGGTTAGAAATTACACCCACCGTCAGAATTTCCGTCTAAATTGACGATGAGGCAAGGCACGGCATAACTGTGCATATGTCAATCTCGGATCCTAAGGGCGAAGGTATCCCTCAAAAGGCAGAATGTAAGCAATATATCCAATAAAGAGAGATACCTTGTCGAAAGTAAAGTAGCATCGCTGAAAACGTAGGGTTACAACCCACGTAGGGACCCTCTCCGCCACGGTACCTTCTAGCCAAAGGATATCCTGGTAGGACGTGGAATGTTCCGCCCCAAGGTCACACAAAACCTTAGCACCTTGTTACAAGCAAGAATATGCGAATAACTAGACACAATTTGTCTACATGCTTTCATACAACAATGAAAGTACCATAACAAGTGTTACCAAAACACAACTAACATGTCTTAACAGTTGCAGATGGCGAAGGTCTAGAATGTAACGAAGGGTGTTCCAGAAACATCGAATACCCCTCATCTGGAGGAAAAAAACAAACAAAGAAGTTCAAATTGAAGTTGTAGCAGAAATAACATGATCAAGGATAAGGAAGACGTGGAAAGGCAACTCCTTAAGACTGGAGCTCAGCCTCAGCAAAGGCATTATTGATGTAATCAATGGCAGAATGCTTGTACTGCTCCTCCATCCGAGAAGCCTGAGCCTCCGAGTCTGAAGCCAATTTCCGAAGAAGCTCCACAACCTGAGCACTAAGCTGCTCATTAGCTTGCTGAAGAGACTCTGCTTTAAGCTTGGCATCAGCATCAAACTGACGAGATATCTCCAACGCAGATATCTGACCTTCGAGACGATTGATATTAACACTTGCACCCACCAACTTCTCCTGGAGACCTGCGTATGCAAAGGGTATCAGAAACAAGGAAAGACAAATAAAGACACGAAGGATGCCACGGATAAATGAACATCCTAAGCTACCTCCAGCATGGCTATGGGATTCCTCAAGACTATGCTTGGGTTCAACAAGGTCCACCTCAGCTGCCTCAAGATCTTCCACAAGGGTACCCTTTTCCATCCGAAGATCATCTACATCTATCTGGAGCAAACCATTCTCAGAAGACAAAGCTTGGTACACATTTTCTAACTCTTCAAACTTCTTTGCTAAAGATGCATAAGACATGGAGGAAGACTCAGAGCCAACGTTGACGAGTTTATCCTTAAGAGAACGAACCTCAGAAGACAATACGTTATGCTCTGTGGTAACCTTAGCTAAGGATACACAAGCATCTTCAAAATATGCGTAGTATTTCTTCCGAATGATATCTTGGGATGAGAGACGTTTCTCAACTAAGGCAATATCCTCCTTTTGCTTTAAAATAAGACTCTCATTCCATCTAAGGGATTCGTCATGATCCTTATGAAGCGAAGCCATATGCTTCACTAAATCTGTATTATGAGCAGACTCAAGAGAGAGTTGAGCCTCATTGTGAACAGTTGCATTCATCAACCTATCAGACTTCTTTTGGTAATACCAAACATCAGAGGTTAACTTGACGACTTGATCTCAGAGATATCTAAATTCACTTGAGCCACCGGCTGGCAAACAAAGGTTGTCTCAAGACTACGCAACTAGCAAAGATAAATAAAAATCTAAAAGGGAAAAGAAACAAACCTATGGCTTTGGAGGACTCAGCGGCTAAAGCAGCATCATCATCTCTTCGACCATATTCAACAACCTTGGCGGCATCATTAGCCCTCCTAAGAGCCAACAAGCATGCCTTTAGAGACCTCTGCGTCTTCCTCAAATCATCTTCCAGCGAAGCTATCCTAGTAACCGAAGCAGCGTCACTCGACGAATGATGCTTTGCAAAAGCAAGGGCATACTCTTGGTGAGCACGTTCCAACAAGGCACTCAGATGAGTACATTTGGCCCTATAAACCTTGAATAAGGTATAGCTGACATCGATCTTCTTACAAATTTGCAAACAAAGGAGCATAAGGGAGGACGAAATGTCAAATTAAAGAGAAGAACAATCAGGTAAGAATCACTTACTGAAAAGGCTGCGAGACGAGGAAGGAAAGTGGCGTAGGTGTCCATGAAAGCTTCCATCTTGTGGATGCTACCCCAGCGGATCTCACCGAAGATCTGGATATAACGAAGACAGTCGGGATCAAAGAACAAGTCCTTAGATGCGCGGTACTGCGCAGTCATCACATCCAACTGTGAAGCAACTTCAATAGAACTTTCAAGATGATGATGATCAACTCCAGCAGAGAAGGGACCTTTGGAATCCCGCAAAACAGCTTAAAGAATAGCATCATCGGAGCTACCTAAGCTCAAGATCTCCATCATCTTTCCATGCCTTGGTTCAGCACCAACATGGGGCACAACTGCCAAACCCTCATCTAGACGAAAAGACGGCATGATGAACGATCTAGGAACAGAAGAAGGACCTACGGAACTACTCAAACCCAGTTCACCAGTGTAAGGAAGATTACCAAGAACGGTCCAGTCTGGTGACGAAGGGGGAGGTCCAACATCTTTGCTTGCAGGGGCAGTGGAGACAGACTTAGCACTCCCAAGCGAAGGGGGAGCAACGTTGAAGGAGAAGCTGCCTAGTGAAATCACAACCTTCTTTTTCGACTGCGAATTTGAACTACCAGCTCTAGTCGTAGGGATAAAAACCTTGGCAAACTAACTACTTGATTGAAGGGAGGTGGCCGGAGACGAAGGAAGACTCTTCGAAGCCACAACAACAGCTACAACAATAGCGGAAGTAGCGGGGAAGGCTACGTTAGGTGCAGAAAATGAAGACATCTTAAAAGATGATGTAACAGCGGGGGCATGAACACTAACAGGCTTGACAAACTGAGCACTGGCACCAACAAGAAGGTTATTACCCTCAAATGAAGGAGCTCGGTCAGGACTAGGGCTACCCTTGGCAAAATCTTCCTCGATATCATCTAGATGAGAGCTAAGGCCAGTGTCCTCAACGTCTTCAGCTTCCTCCTCCAAAGTATCAGGATCGATGACGATCTTCAACTTACCCTTCATATGAGAAGACTACAAAGAAACACATACGACATCCAAGAATTAGGGGAAAGTCAGTGAAGAACCTACAAATACAAAGGTATGACAATAGTCCTTACATCCGCAGGTGTTTCAGCCAAAGTTTTCCTCTTCCTAGTCCTTGCAACTAAGGAATTACCAGCAGACCCCGAAGTATCCCCAGCAGAGGAAGCAAGAGCAGACTTCGAAACAAAATCATCAGAAAAGCAGACAAAGGCTCCCTCAGTAAATGAAGATGTCACAGTAACCAATGATATCGAACTAAACAAAGATAGAACATGCAAAGGTACCTCATGAGAAGAAGCAGGATTAAAGACCTAAGGTTGATATCCGTCATACTTCTCCGGCAAAGAGCGAGCTGAACGAGGAATAGAAGGGTCTGCGGTGGTGAAACCATAAGCCCAAGGACAAACTATACGAATAGGAGTACGAGCCCATCGGTCATCATGATCAAGACGGATGCGGTCATTCTTCGGCAAACACAACCTAGCAGAGTAGGGGATGGTAGTCAAACCAGTTTTGTCGATCTCCTCCAACAAACAAAGGATGTTACCCTCCCTAATATTCCTAGCGGTAACATGAATACGACGAGGACCAACACTCCAAGTAAGAAGATTAGTCTTCTGAATCGCATCAACATACGTAACAATGAAATTAGCAGGGGTGTAATCCTCACGCTTAGACCTTCCTTCAGCAAAGGGTTCATAAGACTCCATGGTTGTCTTACCATTACTACGGTACCAGCACTCACGAAGGGCATGCCAAAAGTTTCCATTATATTGCATGATTCCTCTGACTTGAGTCTTATTTGTTGGATCATCGCTCGAAGACAAAATATCGTAATAGAATGGGTCCTTTCTACTGAACAGGGGGGGGGGGGGAGAATACTTGCGGCTAACTGGCCAACGCTAATGAGAAGATTATTCTCATCATAAGGAAATTCTCGGATGAGAGTCTCGGTAAGAACATCAGGGACATTAGCAAAGGAGACCTCAAACTTGTGAAGACGGAAAGACTTGGAGATCTCAGCAATAGTCCAATGAGCGTAGCTATCCTTCTCACGAAGATGGAGCCTTGAAAACTCATAATGGGGAGAAGGAAGAAGAAGATATCCACTAACAACATCCTCCTCAGTAACCGCAGCCTCCTCAACAACCACAGGCATCTCAGCATCGACAGGAACCTCAGAATCCTCAAGAGGAGGAGAAGGCGTAGCATCTGGATGGTCCATCCGCGGAGGTGGATCCGTCGATGAAGATACCTTCATGGATTTACTCGCAGGATTCTTCGGGAGTCTCATAATACCTGACACCAGCATGAATTTTTTCTCCATCAACAATGGCAGTAGAAATTTGCAGATCACCCAAAAGCGAAACAGGGGAAAAAACTAAAGTACTTTGGGCATGGGTTTCACTAAACCAACCAGGGGAAACGGTTTGATTATGCTACAAGGTAAAAACAAACATCATACATCATGGGAGCAAGATTTTGGGCATATGATAATCATGGCGAAAACCTTATTAAGGATCAAAACGAAGCAAAACCTAAGTTTTAACACAATGCAGACAAGAAAACTAAGAGTACCATTCTCACATACGATCAAAAACAGCAGAATTAACAACATCAACATCAACAGAACCCCTAGTCTAAGCAAGAGACATACAACCAAATATGGGAAGACGATGAACAGTACTTACTTGAATAATCAGTCATGAAGCCAGATTATACACAGAATCAAGAAGAGCAGTTAGCGGTAGAAGAAGAATTTTGGAGGAAAAGGAGACAACAGTTCGAGAAAGAGGAATAAGAGTTAAGGAAAAATTCCTTCTCTTTATTCCCCTCTTATAGGCGGCTGAAGAATCCAAAAATTTGGAGGGCCCGAAATCCAAGGGGAAGTTATTGCATGAAAGAACATGTAGGGACCACCCAAGCGGTACGTGCAAAAATGGCGGCGTAACGGAAATTTTCTTCCACTTCAACCAAACAGTTGAATATGAAAGAAAAGGGGAAAACTGTGAATACCAATATTCTATGGAGCACGTGTCACGATCTTAGTGGTCGCACAATAACTGAACTATATAGCCTTCGCTGGACAAAGGAACCTAAGCAGCAAAGGATACCTCCGCAAATCTACTTTATCTCGCCCCAAGAAAGAAGACCTCGACGGTAGAGATGAAATAAGTACAAGTCTAATCCACAAAGCGCAGTTGGCAAGGGGACAGAGGTAAATGACGCATCTAATCAACATTAAATGCATAAAACTCTTGTCTACACGCATATACCAAGGCACGTGGAGAGAGGAAGCATGGCGGACTCCTATTGGAAGAAGCAGGCGATGAACGAAGGTACAACCTACACAAAGGATGGGTAGTTCCCGAAGGAATGTGGGTTGGCTGAGATGGCATGATTCTACTAGAGCAAGTACGCGGTGAACGAATGTACCACTGACACCTAAGGTATATCAGCGGACGATTGACCCAGAGGAAGCAAAGATATACCAGGAGCAGAAGGGACTATAAATACCAAGCCTTACCAACAAACTAAAGGCATTCAATTCATAACCTAGAAGAAGAAGAAGATCCAGTCTTAAGCTTATACCTCTTTAATGTTTAGAACTTAAGTAACTACCATAACTTGAGTTCTGTCTATTACTTTGGGAAGCATTTAAAATCTTTGTAACCACTATAATTTAATACAAAAATAATCACTCATTTCCCTCATGGACGTAGACGAATGTTGAACCACGTTATCTCTTGTGTCTCATGATAACTTAGATGCTTTTACCTTATATTTGAGTTATTTGTTCTTATCGTGATCGTACACGTCTTTATTTACTTAGCATTATCAGTTCAATAGAGGTATCGATACTACTTAGTATCGATCCTCAGAACTTTTTACATTTACGTAGACTATGGGAAAATAAGTAGTCATAAGAAACAATATAAGATTTACTAGACAATAAGAAATCATAGTTCATTAAGAACCTCATATCTTTCAATGAATCCATCAAAGAATGTATCGATGATTTCCTTTATTCTCTTGACCATAGACACACCATGTTCATGAGTTAGAACACTAACTTTGCGATCAACCACCCGAGCAATCTATCTAGCTTTGGCAGAGTCCATGATAAGCTTCTTTTGATTCCGTATCAGAATGTTCTGATTAGCAAGAATTCTGGCCCGACCATCTAGAAGTTGGTTTATTTGCAATTGAAGATTTGCAAACTCGACCTTTGAATCATTCTGAAAATGAGTTAAATCCTTGACAGAATCATCAATCCAGGATTATGATCCTTTCTTTCAAGCATCTTCTTTAGAACCAGCTCCTGAATTAACTTACGTTCCTGATTGTCTTCCTCCATATCAAGACGCACAATCTCTTGAGATCTTGCAGAGTTCTCCATAGATTTTAGGGAAGGAGAACACAATATAGAACAAGTATATATGCGTTCATCAACGAGAGTAGAAAACTCTGGTTTTGAAAAACCCTAGATACTCACAAGAGGAGGACGCGGACGTTCGTGGACTCCCAACAAAAGAACTCAAACATAATTAATATACAACATACTTGAGTATTCCCCAATTATTTTCCTTGCACCTCTCAATTTAGAAACAAGGAAAGAAATACCTGGAATCAGGTAGTCGAGTGGAAGTTAATTCCACTATGATCATCGGGAAAGAAGTTGTATATATCATCTAAACCGTTTGATCTTTTTTTTATTCGCCTTTCTTCGGTTGGTATTTATCCCTAAAGGATAGATCATGCGTTTTTTACAAATCCATCAGATGGCTTTCTCTGAGGACTAAGTCTAGGACCTCTTGCAATTGGTTCAAGAGGATCAGAATAGATAAGCATCCATTTTCTAGGCTTAGATTTACCAGAAACATTCTTACAAGTACAGGGAATGCTTTCCTTAGCTACATAAGAACTTATGCCAGAATGTATTTGAGCCCTATGATAATTTCTAGAATAAAGATCATTCTTATAAGGTTTCTGGTTTTCTGTGGGCATGCGAATCACTGCAGTAGTCGTCCGACTGTTTGTTTCATTGACAGTGAAGAGAAGCAAATTATGAAGCTTAGAAATTTGTTTCCTTCTTGCAAAACAATGAATAGCATAGTGATTCTTTTTCCCACAAAAAGTATAGATTCATGGAGAGGAAGCAACAATTGGCACCTATCTTTGCTTCATAGCCACATGAGAAGACTGTAAGTTATGTAAACCTTTCTTAACATAATCTTCTTCTGGAGAACATTTCTTCATGTGTTGTAATTCATGAGAATTATTTTGTACATAAGATTTTCTCCTTAAGACAGAGTTTTCCTTTTCCAAGGATTTACACTGTTCATGGGCTAGAGTAAGATATGCACATAGTTTCTCTTTTTCAGCACGAAGCCTGTTGAGATCTGATGAATGAGTCTCGAGCAAACGTTTTTATATAACTGAGTCCTCTTTGATAATATCCTCAAGAGTACTAATCTTTTCATGTTGAAGAGTAGTTTCTTGGAGGAGTTTCTCAATATTCTTAGAGAAGGACTTCATGATATTATAGAGATCACGTTCTCAATCAAGAGACTTTTCAAATTCATCAATGAGCTGATCATGATCATTAATATAGGATCAGAATATCACCACAATAACATTCTCGCGATACTCACAACGACAGTTCTACGAGTTACTTAACAACACATGATGAAAACTAAAATACAAAGAAAGCGTGGTGATGCTGCGAAGATTACAAACACCCACAAGGGTTAACATTATAATAGCCACGAGAACATCGCGAGTCAGATCCAAAATTAAAGGACAGCTTAGCTGTCATCCACTATGTAACTACCCTATATAAATAGAATCAATAGATTCAGAAAAGAGATATCAATTTTGGAGTCAGAAGAGAGTTTTGAGGAGAGAGAAAATTCTTGTGAGCGGTTGTATTCTTGATTTCTTCCATTTCTTGTAACATTTGAAGAAATGGAAGTTTGCACTTGATCAAGTTCCGGTTTTCACTTGATCAACAAAGTTCGCAAACTTCGGTTCAAGTGCTAAGTACTTATACATATATGTGTTACCATAATAATGTGTATATCCCTAGTGGTTATATTGTCTAAACTCTCATTTCAACCATTGAAACATTCTCAGAGGACGTCATATAGTTGTTATTCACAAACTAGTTTTCGTCAGAGCAATTTCCAAAGTGATTGAAATATAACATGACTTTCGTCACTAGGAAAATATGAACTTGGCTAAAGCGAAAGCTTTACCAACACACATTTCGAGAAATAGATAAGCGAGATATACTTAGCTAGAAATGTCACATGTGTATATTCTTAGTCTATATAGTAATACGACTTTTGTCTCAAGATAGGAGATAGAGTAGATAGACTTTTGAGTGATAGATAAGTTCAAGTCTCCACATACCTTTTAGTCGATGAAGATCCACTGGTTCCTTGAGTAGTCCTTCGTCTTGTATGATCTTTTCCATAGAGTTCTTTAGCTCAACTACACTTTCTATCCTAGTCCGAGACCTTAGCTATAAGTGACTAGAAATCAAGACTTTATAGTTTTGATCACTAACATTGACAAACATGCTTGATATAGCAACGCATGCGAGTTCGACCGAGAAATGCTCTAACATATGAGTTGTCAATCTCCAAGCAAGTTTGGCAATCATTGCTTTGTTCATCTTGCTTGCTTCTTTAATACCTAAACCACCCAATTCAATGGGTTCACAAATATATTCCCAGGGTAAAAATGTTTTTTTTTTCCCCAAAAAATTTCTCTTTGAATAACATTTATTTTATCGATTATTTTTAGAGAAAGAGAGAAATACCCCATTTGATAAACAAAAATGATTAACCCACCATGAAAAAAACCCGTGGAATGCGCCGTGTAAGAGGGTGTGGTGGGGCCCACTTTATCCCACCCCTATCCCAATGCAGAGAAGGCTTAGCTGGGACCGTTCATCCCCCTATCGGTGCATTCCACGGTTTTTTTGTTCGGTGTGTGTAGCAAAGTTGTCTGATAAATGGGTAGACTAGAAAAAACAGATTTAATTATGATTGATTTACTGGCTTGAACCATCGTTGTACAGTTCCAACTTTGAGATACGTTTTCCATGTTAGTAACAATTTTATCGAAAGTTTTTAATTTTCGATCTGTCAATGAATAAAGTTGCTCCTAGGTATGAGTCTGACATGCTTATTTTCTTTATTTTTAAAAGTATGATCAGGATTCTTTGATGCTTGGAATGAATATTTTTGCTGAAAAATAAGCTAGATTTAGAGAAGTTTCTATGTTGGTCTGATGCATTACTAAATTGGCTTATGATGTTTAATAATTTTTTGCAACTTACAACACTAGCTTTCGAGAAAAGCAGACAATAATCTGCAAAAAGAAGGTGAGAAATTGGAAAACTATGTTTAGAAAATTTTATACCAGTTATATGTTTTGTTTTCTCCTTAGCAGTGAGAAGTCTAGAGAAAACATCCATACATATTAGGGGAAGATAGGGAGAAAATGGATCTCCTTGATTCAGCCCTCTAGTTGGAGTGAAAAAACTACCAAGAGTGCCATTTAGTAAGACTGCGATGGAAGCAGTAGAGACACATTGGTAAACTAAACTGAACCAATCGTCGCTGAAGCCAAAAGCATATAAAGTTTGAGCCAAAAAGTTCTAGTTGACTCTGTCAAATGCCTTTGACATGTCGATTTTTATTCGCAGACCCCTATTTTTAGTTTTCATTTTCTTTAACGAATGAATAACTTCATGGGCCACAACAATATTGTATGCAATTTTTCTTGAAGACAAAAAAGCAGAGTGAAAAGGTGAAATCATTCTTTCTAAGAAAACTTTAAGTCTGTTTGCTAACAATTTAGAAAAAAACTTATAAGGAGTATTAATTAAACCTATGGATCTCATTAGGATTTTTAGGATTTTTTTATTTTAGGGATTGAGAATTGAAAGTCTCATTCAATTTTGGATTTATCTTTTTTGTTTGAAAATCTCTTGTCTCCAGTTGTGTTTAAAGAAATTCACCGGAAAACCATATGGTCTTGGTGATTTGTTTGGTTTCATAAACTTAACTACCAACCAAATTTCTTCAGTAGATGGAAGCATTGTCATGTTCAGAGATAACTTTTGAGATTAGACCTATAAGCTCTTGATCAGGGACCGTTGGGAAAGCAGTAAAAAGAATTTCAAAATGCAGTTTTAGTTCCTCAGCTATCTGAGATTTTTGTTTGAAGATATCCCCATTTTGGATTAGTAAACATTGTATCTTATTTCTTTTTCTTCTTTTAAGAGTTTTTATATGAAAATACTTGGTGTTCCTTTCTCCTAGTTTAACAAAATTGTCTCTTAATGTTGTTTTGAAATGACTTATTGCGTATCATACAAATTTTACAACTCAAGATATTTATCATTTAAAAGTGAGTGTTTATTATGATCCTAACTAGAAGATTGAATGTTGTGAATACTTTTTAGAAGTATAGAATACTTTTTTTCCAGGTGCCCCAAAAAACTTTTTCCGCCAGATTATGAGGTTCTCTCCTAAAGATTTTAAGTTTTGTAAAACTACATCAATTGCATTTAATAAATAAGAGTCCTAAGTATTCAATATTAACTGAACACAAGAATTTTCCTTGAGTCAGGTATCAAATTTTTTTAAGGGGAAACTCTGATTATGTTATGATGAGTTATATCATTTAAGTCTAGTCTTATTTGACTATGGTCTGAACCAAAATGTGGAAGATCGGTAAGGGAAGATTCAGGGTACCGATTATCCAATCATCATTGATATAAGCTTTTTCCAACCTTTCTTGAATATTCTTTAAACCTTGCCTTTGGTTATTCCACGTAAATATGTTTTCTTTGATACCTATGCCAGATAGACCAACTATTTGAAACAATATGAGGAAAGGATCAGCTTGCATACCATTGAAACACAACCCTCCTAACTTCTCATAAGGTTTAATGACTTGATTGTAATCATCCATTACAAACCATGGCATGCCAAAATGAGCTAACTTAGAGGATGTTTCTTCTAAAATATTCCAGGACTCTAGTTTTTTAGGCTTATATGGATTACCATAAAAGGTTGTTAGTATCCAAAAGTTTGATAGAAGTTAGTACTCTTTAGGTTTTACGATTCTCCACTTTGGATACCTCCCTCGATATTTTACTAGCTTCATACCAGATATGAATGTTGCATTTTTTAACTTCTTATATGTCACCTCTAGTCTTTCCTACAAACCCAACATAAAAGACAAATGGTAAGTACACAACTATTTGTTTTTACATTGTGACCTATCAAGAAAAATATGGTTTTACTTCGTTGAGCAATTAAAAATTTCATGGGTGATGCATGAAACATTGCTGGAGAACTTCAAAGCTTGGAACTATGGTAGACTACAAGGGATAAATAACAAGATGTGGAGACTACTACCTTATTCAGTTATATGGACTCTTCGGAAATGGAATAATTCAAATGCATAAACAAGTCAAAAATCAAAATATGTGTAACTGTGTCACCACCATTACTTACCTTGGGTCCAAAACAACCACCATATTCGATACTTTCTGTTAGATCATTGCTCGGTCGAACTCGCATGCGTTGCTATATCAAGCATGTTTGTCAATGTTAGTGATCAAAACTATAAAGTCTTGGTTTCTAGTCTACTATATCTAAGGTCTCGGACTAGGATAAACAGTGTAGTTGAGCTCAAGAACTCCATGGAAATCATCATACAAGACGAAGGACTACTCAAGGAAACAGTGGATCTTCATCGACTAAAAGGTATGTGGAGACTTGAACTTATCAATCACTCAAAAGTCTATCTACTCTATCTCTTATCTTGAGACAAAAGTCGTTTTACTATATAGACTAAAGATATACACATGTGATGTTTCGAGCTGAGTATATCTCGCTTATCTATTTATCGAAATGTGTGTTGGTAAAGTTTTCGCTTTATCCAAGTTCATCTTTGCCTAGTGACGAAAGTCATGTTATGTTTCAATCACTTTGGAAATTTCTCTGACGAAAACTAGTTTGTGAATAATAATTATATGACGTCCTCTGAGAATGTTTCAATGATTGAAATGAGAGTTTAGGCAATATAACCATTGGAGGATATAAACATTGTTATGGTAACACATATATGTATAAGTCCTTAGCACTTGAACCGAAGTTTCCGAACTTTGTTTATCAAGTGAAAGCCGGAACTTGAGCAGTCAACCCAGTCCGCGAACGTGCGTAGTTCTCGAACCCGAGAATTTCTGCTGGAGTTGTAGCTCGACTTCAATCCGCGAACTGACGGAAGTTCTCGAACCTGAGAATTTCTGCTGGAGTTAGACGGTTACTTAAGTCCGCGAACTTGAGTGGTTATGTCTAAAAACGATGTTCGTGAACTTATTTAAATTATCCAAGGAATTCTATTGCAAACCGTGGCTTTATAGTTCATGAATCGATTCGAGTGAATCACATCGTTTTTGCTTCAATTGTATCTTGTGTAGTACATAAGATCTCATAGCAATTGAACAACTCTTTAACTAGTTCATTTGAGTCATTTGGACTAGTTATGGTGAAGAAGAATATGGTTGATATGAAAGTTATCATTTGTCTAACCATTTGTTTGACTAATATTGAACCAACTATTGTACACGTTTGAGTACGGTTACACAAACCCAAAATCGTCAAGTACATATGTGTATGGCAAGATAAGTTTTTGATCTAACGGTTGAGAGATATTAGCTTGTATCTATTCAGGTTTTCATCTAACGGTGAATATTGAATGCTTTGTTACTAAGCTAACATTAACTGCAAACCCTGATTTGAAAGACTATATAAGGGAGAACTCTAGCAACTAGGAAACCTAATCCCCACACATTCTGTGTGATACTAGTTTGCTAAGCTAGAGTCGATTCTCCTTTAACCTTTGGTTTTCTTCTTCTAAAACCAGGTTAACGACTTAAAGACTTCACTGGGATTGTGAAGCCAGACCGATACTACTTTTCTTGTAGTTGTGTGATCTGATCTTGCTATTTCTATTGTACGTGTACAATTGTAATAATTGGCTTGAGATTTCTATCTCCGATAGGCAAGATATAAAAATAATCACAAACATCTTCGTCTCATCGTTTGTGATTCCAAAATATCTTTTTTCGCTGCGTCGATTAAGACTATTGTGAGGTGATTGATAAAACTGAGCTGTTCTTCGGGAATATAAGTATGGTTTTATTGATTGGTTCCTGTTCACCTTGATTTATCAAAAGACGGAACAAAACTCATAGGATTATTCGTGGGAGACAAATTTATCTATCTTGTAGACTTTTCTGTGTGAGACATATTTGTTTGCTAAAGTCTTCGACTTTGTGTCGTAGCAACTCTTGGTTGTGGGTGAGATCATCTAAGGGACTCAAGTGCGCAGTATCCTACTGGGATCAGAGGCGTATGAACATAACTGTACCTTGGATCAGTGTGAGATTAATTGGGTTTCAACTACAGTCCAGACCGAAGTTAATTTGAAGTAGGCTAGTGTCTGTAGCGGCTTAATACCATGTATGTTCAATCTGGACTAGGTCCCGGGGTTTTTCTGCATTTGTGGTTTCCCCGTTAACAAAATTATGGTGTCTGTGTTATTTCTTTTTCGCATTATATTTTGTTATATAATTGAAATAATACAGGTTGTGCGTTGTTCAATCAATTAGAATATCCGACCTTATTGGTTGTTGATTTAAATTAATTGACACTTGGATATTGGTCTTTGGTACCATCCAAGCTATCTCTCTTTGATTAGACTCGCGAATCATATTTTCTTGAGTAAATCAAATTTAGATATTGAGATAATAACTCCTTGAGTATTTTCTATTGATTGAGTCTAGTTGATTCTCTAGAAAACAACTCGGAATTGTCCATACAGATTGCTAATCGAAATATTGGGTGAGGTTGTTAGACCCCCGCTTTTTCACTTTCAGTACCATTTTATTTATCAATATTAGTGTTAGCTAAACTTGGTACTCATGCAGATGTCCTTGGAAAAACATTCAACACCTTGTATTTTTTAGGGGTCTATCTTGCCTTCCTTCTCGCTGGGAAGTTCTTGAAATAATAACCGATTCACATTTGGGAGACTTTCATTGATATTCAACTGAAGATCTATGTGTAATTTCCAATCAATTAACAATGAAATGCTGACAACGTATGCAAAATCCACATCTATCTCAATATAAATCCTAACAAAAGTCAATCTGGTTTTCCTTAAGGGTGGATTCATCAACTAATAAGGGCATACCTAAATAACTAGCTATCAAGCTTAATCCCTCATCCCACATGTGTTAAGGAACCCCAAAAATATGCACCTAATATTGTTGCTACTCTTGCAATACTCTATACATTAATAACCTTTACATATTTTTTTACAAAATTATAGTACCGATTTGTAAAATCTTACATTTATCAACTTCCATATATTAATTAACTTTATATATTAATAATTTTGTGCGTGCCCAAGAGTATTAATATATGGAGGTTCTACCAAACTATCTTTTGTTGGAAAACAATAACTAAAAAGAATAAATTTTAAAGATTTTGACAAAATAAATAAGTTATTGTTTTGGTTTGTGAATGAAAAACTTATTAGTTTCACATCGGAGAGTATCTACTCCTTAAGTTGTTTTAATTGACGAGATAAACTTATTAATACCACATCGGAGAAATCCTCTTATTAAGTTGTAATGGGATATTATATAAACAAGCTTTTATCAACCTATTGAAATCCAAGGAAAATGGTTTCTCTATATTTTTTTTAGAGAGACCCAATGAAAATATTTTTCAATTTGTTTTCTTAAGCTTTTGTGATTGTATTGACGTTTTTTTTGGAGTTGCCAAGCTCAAATTGAACATCTACTACATATGCTAGTAGTTGGTGTAGTAGGGTGTTTTATTCTGAAGGTATCCAACATGTGGGGGCTATAGCATCAATCTTGAGTGTAGCCAGGCGTTAATATCTTAAGGACAACGTGTTGAACACGTGACTCTCTCTGTTTTCACAAAGTTTTTCCATGTTGTTATTGTGGTGATTTGGGGAGCTCATCCGTATCAATCACTTCCTTTACAAAGGAGCTAAGTATCAATAACTCATGTCCATTTGACTATTTTTGTTTTTGATTATTGCACCCAACATGTTTAACCAGGTAACTAGATTATCGCTGAAATTATTATTGCACACTCATACTATCCATTATCCCTAACATTTATTGAACACTCGAACCCGTATTGTTGAATATATCTGTTGACATGCAGGATATTCGTCCGAAATCAAGAAAAGTATCGGCAGGCCCCGGTTAACCAGGAAACCTGATGCCTTAAAATACACTTATAATGGCAAGTTGTCGGTCACGAAGAACCCCACTATTGGATCATCTTAATGGAAATTGCACACTTATATGGCCCGTGACTCTGGGTACCAAATAGTCCATACTTAGGGAAATTCCTATGGTAATGGTCAGATGAAAACTTTTGTTGAGCCAGGTGGATGGACAAATAGGTTTTTCCACTATGGTAAAGCATTGGGTGGTTGATCATTAAGCGCCAGAGCTTACGACACACGCTATCATTCGAAATAACAGCGCCGACATTGGAAGAACAAGCGCCAGCGCTTATAGCACAAACACGACGATTGAACTTAGAACGCTGGCGTTTTTAGCAAAAACGCCAACGTGTAGTTTTTTTAAAATTCAAAATTCACTTTTTACCTCTATAAATTACCATCATTTTCAAACAATTCACTCACACCAAAATTCACTTCTCTTGAATATTCTCTTCTAAAATCTATTTCAATTTTTGAGTTTATTGTTAGTGAAATGGCTGAAAAGGCGATCACACTTTTTTGCGATGCAAAACTTGAAGCTGATGTTTCTAAGATATGTGGGAGTTTTAAAAAGATTGAAAATTGTAAGAAGGAAGTGCAAGTTTTTGAAGTTTCTCCAAGAAAATGTTCCGCTAAAAGGCAAAGAAGAGCTCCAGTTTTGAAAGTTAACAATAAAAAATTCAAAAACAAAGGAGAAACTGTCAAAGAGCGCGTTGAATGGAAGATACGTCAAATTAAGATAAACAGGGGGCCATAACTTGTACTTGATTTTTATTGAAGTTGTTTAATACTTTTTATTATTCTCTAAGTTTATATTTTGTAAAAGAATTGACAGTAATGTCAATGAATGAAAATATTTAGATTTTAAAATAGATTTCCACTTCAGATTAAGCGAAATTTATTACAATTTAAATTTGCAAATAACATCAAACTACATTTTAATAAACCACAATAAAAACATCAAACTACATCAAATCCAGCGACATTCTCTTCGAAAGGACGACCGCCGTGAGATGCTGCCCACATCGCTAGAGTTCTGGGTTCCACTTCATGTTCAACTTCACCGTTGAGCTTATTTTTGTGATTCTCAATTAGTAAAACGACGAACTCCTTCACATTCATACTAATTGAACTAAAACGATGCGATAATCCGTGATAATTACGCCCATTAATGTTCCCCGTTTCAACGGTGAACATTCTGTAAACTTTCTCCCAGAAAGTCAACGTCGATTCGGCTACATTACTAAAGACAACATCTTGTATGTGAAAAACAAAGGCTCTACAAATAGCTAAATCCTCTTGTTGAGTGAATCTAACACCACGAACTCTGGGAGGCATTTTTGTAGATGATTTGAGAGTGAACAATGTGTAGAATGTGTGAATTTAGAGTTGAAATGAGGAGTATTTATAGAACTCAAAAATTATAGCCTTTAGATCACAAGAGTTTTCAGCCGTCCAGATTCAGCCGTTGGCGCTTCTATGAAAAACACGACGCTTTCAGGAAAAACGTTGGCGCTTTAAGTAAGAGCGCGTGCTGAAAAGACAAGCGCTAGCGTTTTTGGCTCAAACGCCAGCGCTGGTGCGAAGTTCGCCCGACCTTTCATCAAGCGCGCGCTACATGTTTTAACTCAATGAACAAACCAACAAATTTGTTGGTTTGAACACCCATTTTTTATGTTTGTTGAGTCCATAGTGGGAGCAAAATGAAGTTTATTCATTCCATAGGAACTAGTCTTAAACTTAATACCTATTCCTATTGCGCAAATGTATATGTATTGAAATTATTGTTGATTCCCATAAACCAATTCCACAATTCTCCTCTGAATACACTGATCCTACGAAATCCCATAACTGCCAACTAACCAGAGAACTAAATTGTATTTTGATTTTCTCATTATTCTCAAAAGCATTCGATATTCTTCAAAGTATATAGCTAAAGAACTCCTGAATCCAACACGTAAACATGATAATACAATCACACAAATATAAAAACGAGAATCAGCGTGATGATTACAGACCTGAATGCCCTGGCTCCATTCGCACCAACAACGCAACAATTGTTACAGACCGGAATGCCGCCATGCTGCATCTCAACAACGCTCGACGGATATAATCGATAATTTCCTCATTATCCGGCTTCCGAAAAATTGGGTTGATTTAACCATATCCATGTTGGGTTGAAATAACGTCAGATTTAGGTAATTTCTTTTAGAAAAAAAATAAATTATTTTGGGAATCAACAGCCGACAGCAATGCAAAGATAGAGAAAGAAAGAGAGAGAGAAGAGAAGGCCCCTCTCCTTGAATTCAATTGATTCTTCAAGGTTTTCTTCTTCTGCTCCCTCCTTCCTTCCTCTGTAATATCTAAATCTCTCTTTCTCACAAGAAAACCCATCGGAAACTGAAGCAAAGTTTTGATTTTTATTAAATATTACCAACCCCCCATCTGGAAATCTGGCGCAGCGAATTGGAAAATCCATCAGGAGGCCTGGCGCCACCTCAAAAGCTAGGGTTTATACTGATGTTAACGTTGTTCGACCTAAAGAGTATTCTGATTATGAATCTCTTACGGTTCAATGGGGGTAAGCTAATTAATTCGAATTCTGGTGATATACTTTACGTTTTCTTGAAGTTTTAATTTTTGATTTTTGGTTGTTTTGTTTGTTATAGAGAGCAAGATGATTATGAAGTGGTAAAGAAGGTTGGAAGGGGGAAATATAGTGAGGTTTTTGAAGGTGTTCGTTGTGATACTAATGAACGTTGTGTTATTAAGATTCTTAAACCTGTTAAGAAGAAAAAGGTCAGTTCTTTTTTCCATTCCAAATCTTGGTTGTTATCAATTTCTTGTTTTTTTTTGTTTGTTTGTTGTTGTTATGATTTCCTAATTAACAGAAAAAATTGATCTCGTTTAAATAAGTTAATTTTAGTTGGAACCCAGAATCAAAGAACGAGATTAGGGTTTGTAATGCGATTTGAAATACTAGCAACTACGGTAGTTAACAACAAGTTGACCATCTGCACTGAATAGCATTAAGATTGAGGTTGTTTTGGTATCAAACTTCGGTGTTTAAGTATTTATCGATGGATTTGCTGATGCGGTATATAGAGCAAGTCATTTACGAGTCTCTCATGAGGCAAAGTGTGAAACTCATCTACAGAACGATATGCAAGCTCATGTGGAGCTGATTGTTTTTTCTTTCTTTGTTAGATTGTTGCATTACTGACACGTTATAGATTGCTGATTGAGTTTGCATCTCTAATTTGATTATTTTTCCAATGGAATTGCAGATAAAGAGGGAAATCAAGATATTGCAGAATTTATGTGGTGGTCCAAATATTGTGAAATTGTTGGACATTGTCAGAGATCAGCAATCAAAGACCCCTAGTCTAATATTCGAACATGTCAACAATACTGATTTCAAAGCTCTTTATCCAACACTGACAGATTACGACATCAGATATTACATTTATGAACTGCTCAAGGCAAGTAGTTCTACATTAGTGCATTTTAGCTATGGCTAAAGAACACTTATTTTCCATTATTATGTGACTGTTCCTGGATAAACTTGTTTGAAACCCGAGCTTCACTATACTGCATCTGAATTGGTAGCATTCTTCCTCCATGGTAATAGAAAAACTGCCCACTGCGTTCCTTTTTGGCACTTAAAATTGCACCTCTAGGCAACTTATGCATAACTATGATATGTGTGTGCGTGCTGCACGTATTACCTATATATGTTGGGTTTAGGGATCACTTGATGGTTAACAAAAGGTTGTTCTTGATCTACATGGTAAAGCTCATTCTTTAATTTATTATCATTCCTCAATATAGTCTAACAAACTTATCTTCAAATACTTAAAGGGAGATGATGGAAATTTTAGGAAAGGCTTCGACAGAAATGACCTGACAACTTATATGGATGTGATTACTTACATTCATATATGACGCTAGTATCTAGTTACATTCCTGCACTATTTCTTTCCGTTGGTTTTCAATTTTTGACTGGTTTATTCAAAATTTCAGCCACTTCCAGTTTGCAACCTCCTCTAGAACAGCACTCATATGTAAATTCAGATTATTTTGGTTGCCATTTATTTGATTTTGATTTTGATTTCGTTCATTACCTGACCTACGGTTCTCCATATAGGCACTAGACTATTGTCACTCTCAAGGTATTATGCATCGAGATGTAAAGCCTCACAATGTAATGATTGATCACGAGCAACGAAAACTTCGACTTATTGATTGGGGTCTTGCGGAGTTCTATCATCCTGGGACTGAATACAATGTTCGCGTTGCTTCAAGGTGTGTTTGCTTCCTATTGTTTGCCTTCAGTTATGATAGGTTATGTGTTCTATACAAGTCGCCATTCCCTCGAGATGATCTGCCAGCATATATTTATGTAAATAAATAGTATATAATTGCTTATTAGCAAGCATTTTGGTAGATTTTGGAACTTCTGTGTTAGTAGCTGCATCGGGATGATACTGCACTCACTATAACCTTATAAGTTGAAGGGAGTGGATTATGTTGTGCTTAATTACTAGTAGGTAGCTAAAAACGGAGTACTTGCTATAATAGTACTTTCAAGTATAATCCTGCTTAACATGCTAATGTAAAGAGACTAATCCTGATTGATTATCTAGTTGACTAGTTCCATTGTGAAAATTTTGAAACTTATCATTAGGTAATGACTTCTGCTCTTCCTATTTCAAAAGATGGCAAGATGGATAAGTGCTAAACAAATATGCTAGTACATCATTTAGCCCTGAAAGAAAATGCTAATTAGCTACATCAAAACAACATTGTTGGAGCGGCTTGAATTCTTGTTTACATGTTTTATTTGTTAGCCTTCACTCTACGCTGTATTTGACGAGGTCCATCATGATACCGTGAGACATTAGGAAATATTTTCATCTCTTGACGATCTTCCTTGGATTCAGAATCCCTCGATATGTATTGAGTAACTACTTAATTTTCCCCTGCTGGGAGGAATTCACTTCAACAAAATGCTTCTTTTCAATTTTTGGCAAGACTACGGCTTATACCTTACTTTAGCTGATTATTTGATTATAGAACATGATATCCAATCAAACATCTTGTATGTAATATGATTTTGTGAAGTATAAAAAGATGCCAATGATTGTCCTATTCTATATTGCTTTGCTGAGAGTCTTAACTTTTCAATAATACATGCTTGATGTTCTATTTGATACGTCTCATTAAAATTATGCCACTAGTACGAAACAGAAATATTACGTTTCTGCTTATTGAGTTACCATTGCATGCGTTGTTCCTTTTTTTTTTTTGGTGCTATTAACTGTTCTTGGTTATCAGATACTTCAAAGGTCCTGAGCTGCTTGTTGATTTGCAAGACTATGATTACTCTTTGGATTTGTGGAGCCTTGGCTGTATGTTTGCTGGAATGGTGAGTATTTGCAAAACTTGTGCTTTGAAAGTTGCACTTCATGTGATGGGTGTCCAGACCTGCTTTGTAATGGTATCTCCTAGATTGCCAAACTCTAACAAACTGGGTGATCTGATGATGGCCACTGGTTTCGTAGCCTTTTTGATGATTAAATCTAATAGGTGACCCCGTGATTTTCCTGCCAGTGCTTTAAGAATCAACACTGAGCAATGATCATCTGTGAAATGGCCCAGGAGTTTCAGTCCAGCGGTTGGTCACTGCTCATATATGGACTGTGAATTTTGGTGTGGCCCGTACATTAGTTATCTTGTCCCTTCGGGGACATCCGAGAAATAAATATAAAAAAGTACATTAGTTATCTTAGACTTGTTCTGTTTCAGTCCAGCGAAGAGGAGTGCAGGATTGGGCATATTTTAGGTTTTAACACCTTACTGTTTTCTTATCATTCTTTATTGGTTATTTCTTTGCTTTGCAGATATTTCGCAAAGAGCCATTTTTCTATGGACACGATAATTATGATCAACTAGTCAAAATTGCCAAGGTATATAAATAATCGTTCTCGTTTTCTAATTGATTTGAAATCTTATTCATTTTATCTGCTGAAATGCTAGTTATCTTCATTTTACTTCTACAGGTACTCGGAACAGATGAATTACACTCGTACCTTAAGAAATATCGTTTGGAGTTGGACCCACACCTAGAGGCCCTCGTCGGGAGGTTATTAGAATAACCCTAAAAACTCATGTTTCAGAATTGTGTACTTTTAATAATGCTACCTAGAAATTTATTGTCTTTTTTTGTTTGTTTTCAGGCACAGTAGGAAACCATTGACTAAGTTCATTAATGCTGATAACCAACATTTGGCAGTTCCCGAGGTTAATTTTTTCTTTTAACAGTTGTAAGTAGAAACTGTGTTATCCAACTTGCCACATTTAATAACTTTATTGGCATTTTGTTTTAGGCTGTCGACTTTCTTGACAAGTTGCTGCAGTACGATCATCAGGAGAGGCCAACTGCGAAAGAAGCTATGGTAACATATACTAACCTTTGACACTTGATCATCAAAAATGAGCACAACGGATTAAGTTGTTGGGGAATGTGGTTGGATTTAATAATGTCCATGCCGGTTTACAAATTCTTGAACAAATGAATTTTTTCTACACGGAAAATAAGCTTGATTTATGGTGTTGCTTATTTAATGTCATGCAGGCTCATCCCTACTTCTATCCAGTAAGAAACGCAGAAACCAGCAGAAACCGAACTTAACTAGACCTGCCGTGCTCAAAGACCGATCCAGTAAGAAACGCAGAAAGCTGCAGAAACCAAACTTAACTGGAACCGGCGTGCTCAAAGCCAGGGACGGGCCTATGAAGGTGCCAATTGAGTCTGTAGCCCGTCCCTTGATTTAACTCTATTCATTTTTTTTTAGTAGAGGAGAACTGTACTAAATTAAATTTTATCCCAATTTTACTTGTCATTAGCCCATGTAATATGCAACAGCAACTTATTTTCAGTTCATTTGTTTTCAATTCAACAATCAAATTAAGTTTGATTGCAACCGTAATGATGAAGAAAGGTGTTTCAATTGTCATTAAGTTTACACAGATCGTTGCAGGGTCATGAAGGCATGCAGCACAACATGTTGCTTCAAAGTTGCAAGTGACTCAAGAAATTAAGCAAAATTCTAGTAGCTTTTGAGAAACATCAAACTAAGACAAACATGCAACACCTCAGCGGAGTTTCAAAAAAAAGATAAAAATGAATAGAAATAAAGGTCGGAAGAAGTTCCGAAGCAAAGATCAATACGCATGTTCTCTTATGAAAAGCTCAACCTGTGATATTTTCCCTGTGAGCCCAGATGATTCTCCAACACTCACCTTGTTACGACACTGAGAAAACTTGAGAGCGAGTCTCGCCAGCCACACCGAGTGCATACTCAGTAGACATATCAGCAGCAGAGACGGCAGTTCTTGATGCGCGCAACTTGTCTATTTCCTTCCCCAGTTGCTTCCAGATGAACTCCTTGGTGTCGGCATTCTTTTTGTCGCTTTTGTTGCACATTATAAGCGCTGGAACTTTCTTCTTCACAACAAGCGCATTAGTCAAGATTTCATACAGGTACTCTGCAGCTGCACGACAGTTTGTCGAAAAGCCCACAGCATAACGACAAAGATAAGGCCAGCTGCTTGAGGCAAGTATTCGTCAAGCTTTGCTAGAAGTCGGGATGTCTCCAGGAACATCAATTACACGGACAGGCCTTATCTTAGAGAATTCAGAGGGCAGCACAAAATTTCCATCATTCGGATCCATGGATGTAACAATTTTCCTTCCGGGTTCTGAGCCATCTCGAAGCTGACAAAAGAGAACAGTTGTCCCACTCCCACTTAACCCAGCAAGAACAATCGTATCATATTTCGATCGCTTAAATAAGCGAATCAAAAAGAAAAACACAAACGTAAATACTAAAACACCAACAGCAACATAAATCTGTTCTATTTCCATTATACTGTATCCCTTGAAAAAATTGTAGCGCACAATCTTCTCTTCTCGAACCCTAAATTTGAAGATATCCAAGAAAAGGAAAGAAGAACCGCGCTAGGCCTCTACTGTAGATATATATAGCCATGAAATTTAAGGAAATCTGTATGGCAGAATAATTCCTAAAACAGCTAGGACTAGAATAATTCCTGCATGACATTCAAAGCGGCCGCCTAATATTTGGCAAGTTTCTCAAACCGCGTATCAATACCTAGACTATAAATACAAATTCATCCTTAGCTCCTCTTTCATATCACACGAGGAAAATCCAAAATCCTCTTCTAATATTTCTTAGTATTTTGCTTCCGATTCCATCGAAACCCCATAATGAGGAGATCATATAAATCCGCTTCAACTTCTCAAAGAATAGATCGTAATGGTGTTTCGCAGTATCAAGAAGAAGAAGATAAGGATTTGGCACGAAGAGTTGCTAACCATTACAGTGCAAGGTCCAACCGGACTTATTCACAACGAGAAGCCAGTCCAATCATCCATTTGAAAAAGCTTAATAATTGGATTAAGAGTGTATTAATTCAGCTCTACACTCGCCTTGGAGATGTTGTTCTAGATCTTGCTTGCGGCAAGGGCGGTGATTTGATCAAGTGGGACAAAGCAAGGGTTGGATATTATGTTGGTGTCGATATAGCCCAAGGGTCCATACAAGACTGTAGAACACGTTACAACGGGGATCAAAACAATTATCATCAGCGTCCCGGTCGCAGTAGGTTTACGTTCCCTGCACGCCTCTTATGCGCTGATTGCTTTGAGGTGCGCTTGGATACAGTTTTGAGGGATGATGGGCCATTTGATATTTGCAGTTGCCAGTTTGCCATGCATTACTCTTGGTCTACCGAGGCTCGTGCACGACGAGCCTTGGCCAATGTGTCTGCCTTGCTTCGTCCGGGCGGGACTTTCATTGGTACAATGCCAGATGCAAATGTCATTACACAGAAGCTTAGATATGCGCATGGACTGACTTTCGGGAATAGCGTGTACTCGATCATTTTTGACGAGGAATATGATCAGAAGAGGTTTACGTCATCTACTCCGTTTGGTATAAAGTACAAATTCCATTTGGAAGATGCAGTTGATTGTCCTGAATGGATTGTTCCATTTCCTGTTTTCAAGTCACTGGCAGAAGAGTATGGTTTGGAGCTTGTTTTCGTGAAGAATTTCCATGAATTCGTGGACGAGTACATGAAAAGGCCAGAATTTGCTGAGCTTATGCGGCGTCTTGGTGCCTTGAGTGATGGAAATCAGGTCACATGCACTCTATCGCCAGATGAATGGGAAGTAGCAAACCTGTATTCGGCATTTGTCTTGAAGAAGCGAGGTGAACCCGATCCTAAACGATGGAGAGCCAATAGAACTAACTACCGACCGACACAGATATCAAGGGACGATATTCTGTACATTAACAGTGAGGAATGATTAGAGACGTATTGGTGAGTTTTTAATCTCCGTTCGGATTGTTGGATAAGTAATATTCTGCACATTCCATCTATATTTCTCATTAGAAAAATAAAACGCCACCAAAGGATGGTATAACTTAATTCTGTGGCCTTTCATTTTCATATGGATTATGCTAATATATAGGTACATGATTGTGTTGTGTGGTAACTCTGCAATACTGCTTCAAAAAAAAAAAAAAAAAAAACTCTGCAATACGGCTCGGCCGAATTAGCCGAGCAACTCGGTTATCGGCCTTTGAGCGATACGAACCTTAAATACTCGGCCAGCAGAACTTTTCACTAGCGAGTCAATCACGAAACGGTTCGAGTCATGCGTCTACCGAGTCACAAGTAGCTCAGTATTAGAGTCAAAGTGCTTTAGTTTTAGTTTTTTTTTTTTCCTGCTAAAAAAATCCAAATATTATACTCCCTCCGTTCTTAAATAATAGGCTGGTTTCATGTACAATTTACACATGAAACCAGCCTATTATTTAAGAACGGAGGGAGTATTAATAATAGAAAATTACTGATTACAATGTCTAAGCACAAAAACAAAGTATTTCTGATTAGAACCAAAACAAAGAAGATAACATTAAGAAAATAACCATCAACAAACTAGAAAAGAGATGTGGAAGGGAATTTGGGAAGATGTCCATAAAATGAACATGGTGCTGAAAAGCAAGGTTTACGGGATCATAAGTTATTGTGTTACCTTTTTCGTTTGATAATCGTGTATAAAAGTGCCTAAGGATTTCAAAATGCAGAGATTAAACCTAACTATCTGAAAACACTGGGGGTACCAAAATACACCACCAACCTTTTCGAAGGCAATCTGTATGGACAAACTCAACATAACTCCGAGAGTAAAAACTCAATAAAAGAAAGTGTCTAGAGTTATATTTCTATCTCTCTTGCGATTAGAACGTTTACTGAATTGAATCCGTGAACCTAATAACAAAGACCAAAGACAGTACCAAAGATCAAAGTCGTATCCAACAACCTAGGTCGGACGTATCTACTATGATTGATCAACGCACAACATGTGATATTTCAATTATAAAGATAAATAATATAATGCGCAAAAAGAAATAACACAGACACCAAAATTTTTGTTAAGGAGGAAACCGCGAATGCAAAAAAACCCCGAGACCTAGTCCAGATTGAACACCAAACTGTATTAAGCCGCTACAGACACTAGCCTACTACCAATTAACTTCGGTCTGGAATGTAGTTAAGCCCGAACTCAGTCTCTCACTGATTCGGGTACAGTCACGCTCCTTACGCTTCTTGAATCCCAGCTGGACTCCGCGCAATTGATTCCCTAAGATGACGTCATACCAACTAAGAGTTGCTTCAACTCAATTGAAGACTTTAAACCAAATTTTCCTCCTATATACTTGATATCCTGATTCAAATCAAACGTATGATCAAATCAAACTGTTTGTGGGTGAAAATGGTTTCCGCTGATTTCGGTAATTTCGGGTGTGTGGGTGAGAAACAAATTTAAACCCTAAACAATGTACTGCAAGGGAGTGCTTTAGATTCGAGAGATCAAGTTGTACAAGTCCGGTCTAAACCAAAAAATGGCCGTTCCAGACTTGCTTCGTCCACAAAGTGAAGGAGAATGGGTTGGTTTTGGGGAGGAAAGCAAGGAAAGCGATGAGACCAGAATAGTTGATTCTGAAAGAGTAGTTGTGTTGCGACTTGTATCAGAAAGTAGGAAGCTAACAGATGGAAAAATAGCAAACGTTTTCTGAGTGGTGTATGTTCCCTGACTGAACTTGTTGTTCGGTGGAAATAGGTAAGACCTATTTATACAAGTCGAAGTGAAACGTACTCTGGTCTCATTAAGGAATGGAAAAATGGGTAAGTAAATAGGAGGAGGTGGTAACCATTAACACATGGAATTGATGTTCCATAAAACCGTGAACGCATGGAATTGATGTTCCATAAAACCGTAAATGCATGGAATTGATGTTCCATAAAAAGAGTGTTTCACCATTAACTCCCGGTATTTACTAACCGCCTCATCCTTATGACGTGCGTAGTGCACGCCGCACGCTGTAAACCGCCAAACCAATACCCAAAGAGGATCCCCATTTTGTGATATGTGTTGATGTGTCAGATGTTTTTGTGGAAAACATGTAGCACGTTTGCTGTTGTCTGCCAAGTTGAGCTTGGGAGACTTGCTAGCTTGGTGACCTTCGACGGTCGAGATTTTGCATCTTAAGAGGAAAGGTAGCCGTTGATCGTCGCACACTTTCGTTTGTTGGTGGCAGCATAGGGAAAGCGAGCATGGTGGCGCGGCTAGGTTGGCATGCCATTGGCATGTCATGGTGGCGCGTCTAGGTTGGCATATCATGGGCATGGTATGCCTTGGCGCAATTTTGCGTGACCAAAACTAGGGTTTTGGGTCAAAGGTTACCATGTGTTGTCTGTTAACCCTAGACATCTAGGATTTTCTCCTGGGATTGAAGGGAGACTGTTGATCGTCGCACGCCTTTGTTTTGGTATCCGCGTAGGGAAGGTCAGCATGGTGGCGCGACTAGGTTGGCATGCCGTTGGCATGGCATGGTTTGGCGTGGCCAAACTTAGGTTTTCGGGCTAAAGGTTACATGCGTTGGCTGGTAACCTTGGATGGCTAGGATTTTCTCCTGGGATTAAAGGGGGACCGTTGATTGTCGCACATCTTCGTTTTGGTAGCCATGTAGGGAAGGCCAGCATGGTGGCGTGGCTAAGTGTGTTTGGCATGGTGGGGCCAAGGATTTGGCATGCCGTTGGCACATGGTGCGGCTAGCATGGCTAGGGCCAAGGCAAGGTGCGGTTTGGCTTGGCATAGTCGGGCCAAGGGTTTGGCATGCCGTTGGCACATGGTGCGGCTAACATGCTAGGCCAAGGCAAGGTGCGGTTCGGCTTGGCATGATGGGGCCAAGGGTTTGGCATGCCGTTGGCACATGGTGCGACTAGCATGGATAGGGCCAAGACAAGGTTCCGTTTGGCTTGGCATGGTGGGGCCAAGGGTTTGGCATGTCGTTGGCACATGGTGCGGCTAGCATGGCTAGGGCCAATGCAAGGTGCGGTTTGGCTTGGCATGGTGGGGCCAAGGGTTTGGCGTGACCAAGCTAGGGTTTTGGGTTAAAGGTTACCATGCGTTGTCTGGTAACCTTGGATGGCTAAGATTTGCGTCTTAGATGGAAATATGGATGTTGATTGCTGCAGGCTTTTGTTTTGGCAACCAGCGTTGTATATGGCGTGTCGGAACAACAAGCATGGTTGGCATGCTTTTGCGAGATGATGTGGCTGGCATGGTTTGCCATTGGCACAATGGTGCGACTAGCATGGTTGGCATTCCTTGGCGCGGTAGGCGTTGGGTAGGTGTGGCTGACACGGTTTGCCATTGGTACAGGGGTGCGGCTAGCATGGTTGGCATGCCTTGGCGCGGTAGGTGTGGCTGTCACGGTTTTCCATTGGACATGTAGCGTGGGAATTAGGGTTTTGGCCTATCGAAACCCTAATCAGTAATTAATTAAAAAAAGGTACCCTGGTAATTTTCTCGCAGACATATTTAAGTGTTTAATAAATACTTTTAAGTCATGTGACGTCACTGACTGACTAGGGTTTTACGACTTTACCCCTAAGTTAAAAACCACCATCAACATTAAGTCCCATGCTTAGCTCGGAACATGGGCGTTGTTGCGAGGTAAGCATAAGATGGTGACAGATAAGGACGGAATCGAAACGTAAATCATGCAAGATGGTCAAGAAGATCCGTCTAACCTTTTTCGGGAAGTAGGGAGAATCTGTGATCCTTGTGTTTGGCAACTTTGCGTAGATTCTCTTTGTGGTGTTAATTGTGAAGTGGTGAGATGAGAAATTGTTAGTTCAGTCTGGCTACTCATTATCTTGACTGGTTCAGGGAACGTCATGATGTTGGTTTGGCGAGTTGGTGCTGGCGCGGCGAGTCATGGCATGGACGGCTTGGCATGGTGCGGCCATGGCAAGGCTCGGTTTGGCGAGGCGTGCACGGACAGCTCGGCGTAGTAGGGCCAAGGAAAGGCGCGGTTTGGTAAGGCGAGGCGTGCACATACGGCTTGGCGTGGTGGGGCCAAGACATGGCGCGGACGGCTTGGTGATTTGTCTTCACGGGCCCGGTTGCCTCTTTTCATTACTTGGATCAAAATAGGAAGTCCTTTCCTTATTTAAAATCTCAAGTAGCACGCCTATAAAAGGGGGGACCGGCCTCTCCCTTTATTTCACACCCTTATTTTTTTTCTTTCTTCTAGTCGTGTGGTAACAATAAAGTAGACGAGCGAATCCAGGTATGTCTTCTAGCACTTCCTCTTTAACTTGCTTTCTTTTTTATTCCTTGTTGGTGTAAAGCCCTAGTTGTGGGCGTACCTTTTCATGACCTTGTAGAAAATGTTGTTCTTTTGTGTTGGTGTGAATTCTGGACGTTGGAATGTTTTGCACAAGCTTGTATTAGTATTTAGGCGTGAATACCGTAGAAATGTTGACCGCCTCAACTTACTATGCAAAGTAAGCACGAGATAGTAGCGGTCACTCCCTTCCCATGAAAACCTAGTTTCTAGGGTTTACTCCTTATCTTGGTGTGGCCGCGTGCATGGTTCCCATGGTGGGGCGTGCCTCCTGGGCACGAGTTTTCTGCTGCACGAAGTGGTGATGCAGAGTCTGTTAGTCCCCATTTCTTCGCACATGTGCAAAAATGACTTTGAAACCAATTGGCTTGCGTCCAGGATGGCCTTCCTGCGTCTGAAAAAATAATTTCTACACACTTTCCATAATAATACCTCTTCGTATTGTTCAATTGTAGTTATCTCGGAGGATTAAAGTAGCGTAAGAGAATTTTCGTTAGGATGTCAACAATTTCTGCCGTACCGAAGGATGTTGGCAATTCCAAGCCAAACGTGACTGATGAATTTTTTGCAATAGTTTCTGCCAGGAGAAGTCATCTTAAGCATGTGCTGATTCTTCTGACCGGTCCAGAGAGTGAAGGAGGGGATCGGTCGGTTCTGCCCGGGAATGTAATATGGTTTTGCCTTCAGAGGAATAAGTATTCCGCCTCTCTTATTGATTCCAAAATCTCAGTGAGTCCATTGCGTTCCTTCGATAAATGGGTGCAATTTATGATAAGTCAAGATTGTGTAAGAGCTAGTTTGACCAAGGCGCAAATCATTGATGCTGTCGCGGCTTCTGTATCACTTCAAATTAGGAAAGACATCTCGGGCTTGGTTGCTTTCATCTCCAGATGGTGTCCAGATACTCACACGACCATATGTAGGTGGGGAGAAATGACTATATTCTTAGAAAGTATGGCCATCCTGCTGAATCTTCCCATGACAGGAAACCTCAACATCAAGCTTTCAGATGATGAAGAAAAAATGCGTACCGCCCTGGTTGCGAAGTCGAAAGGGTTTGTTCAGAAAGAGAACGAGACGAAATGTTTCTATATCTGGTAGATGTCTCAATGGTTCCATGATGAGCTGTCACCAGATCAAAAGAACAGTACACTCCACATCGCGGCATTCTTGGCTCTTTGGTTATCCCGGGATATTTTCTATGATGGCTCTGGTAAGAAGGAGATAAGGCTGGAACTCATCAATTTTGCAATAAGATTGGCGAAAGGGGTCGTTCTCCCCATTGGCAGCTTATTTCTCGGTTCTCTGTACACACACTTGGATCATCTAGCTATGGACATGCGCGCTTCAAATGGTTACATGAAAGTGGACTCGTATGTTCACGTTGCTTTTCTCCAGGCGTGGCTATAGGAGCATTTTAAAAATACGCTCCTAAACCGTTGGTTTCACTTCCTGCATCTTGGGGTGACTCGAGAATACTTCGCTGGTCGAATAGGCGCCCGAGATCTGGTTCAAACCTGGATGATTTCCTCGATAATTCGCGCGCCGCTAATTTCCGTCCATGGGCCCCATTGTGTACGTCCATAGTCTAGATTAATACTTTTGCTTCTGCTCCAAACATGTTTTTGCTTTCTGACGAAGGGAACCTGGGCGTCGGTGAGATTGTATTCATGCGAAGTTGCACGTCTGGTTATATACCGTCTTTCTTTCGAGTATCATTGGTCGGTTTTCAGCCAACACAAATATAATTTCACTTTCTTGCTTCACTAAAATAAAGTAGTATGCAATAAGAAAGAGTTCGTATCCACGGAGAGGTTTTTTGTTGTTATGCAAATTTTCAGTTTCTTAGTAACCAAAGGGGGGGGTGTTTGAGTTATCAAAGCTATAAAACTAATTTGAAAGCAATAAAGTATTAAAGTAATCAATATGGAGAAAGTATTGGTCACGTGATAGTTTCATTCACAAACACATATTTTCATCAATGACTAGAATTGAAATTTAATCTCTCATTTACTAAAAGTCCTAGGATACCTTGATCGCAAGAATACCCCGCTAATTCCCTGATTTCATCACAACCACATTAAAAGATGCATATGTGAATTCTTCCTAGAAAGCAACCTAAAGTGTAAAAGCAAATTAGATTTAACTCCCTAAAAGCAATAAGCTATATGGAATAAGACTAATCAAGGAAATCGAAATGTGTAAAAGCACTAAATCAATTTAACCCAAGTTATGATTCATATGTGACTAGTAGGATATATCTCTACAAGCACTACCCACATTTATGCTCCTTAGAATCAGGTATTAACAACGTTTTCGTATTGAAAACCCTAATATAGCTCTAGATATGAATGCAAATCGGATTGATTCCGGACTCAACCAATCAAACAATCAAATCATATACAATATAAACAATGAATCATAAACAGTAAAATATTGAGACAAAACTACTTCATTGATTCCAATACTATTTGTGAAATCTACTTATTATCCCATAACCAATAATATGAAGTTTAGCTACTCATCGTATTTTGATTCAATATAATTATTATCAAAAATAAAATGAAGAACATGAAAAATAAACGAAAGCAAACCCTAGTAGAATCGCTCTCCTCCAAACTCCAGTAGAAAAATACGTGATAAGTAATTCTCCCCAAAAAGAATAGAAACTCTTCCTTTTATAGCTTTCCAACTTTCCAAATTAGGTCTTCAAAGCCCATGGTCCAATACCAAGAAGTCCACTAAACTCATGTGTGTGAAAAACCCATGTGAAAATATGACCCAAAAATTGTTCGCCGGAAAACTGTGTTTCTGGCCGGAATATGGACGGAATCCGTAGCCGGAAAATATCTCAGGTGACCGGCAAAGTCCGCCCGGTCACCGGTCAACCGATCCAACTCGGGTCAACCGATTCAACTCGGGTCAACCACCGAGTCATGCCGAGTTGGTTTGATTTTGAAATCTTGCATAAGACAAATACTGTTCACGGCCAAGATGGCCGTGACTGCCACTCCCAACACCTGCTATTCCTGCAATTTCACCATTCTGCTTCACTGAATTCATGGCTTAAAAATCTCTTCCTCCGCTGCACAGTACCAACGAAATACACACCCATGTCCCTTGCCTTTCCTTCTCAGCAGCAACACCATCAGCTGCAACCATTCTCATGTTCTTGGCAGCAACATACACTCGTACAAACTGCATCCAATAGCAGCTCCCTGAATTCAATTGCTAACTGCAATACCTAGCTGCAACACTACCATTTCCCATGCTCAGCTGCTTACAATAACAAACAACAGAACCAGCACCCATCTGAACAGCAACAAATCCTCCTATGCCATATTGTCAATATCGACTGCAACAAAGAACGTCGAACCCCCATTAATGGCTGAGTTTCAAACCTTCTTGCCTAATACATTCCTGAAAACCCATTGATCATCAAACCATCAGCTCATAGCAACGCTCAACACACTATCTCAGCATCTAGCTCACTGCAGTTCTGCAACATAAGCTGCACCTGCAATTGCTTCTCAGGCCAACTTGCTACATTCCAGCTGCAGTTTCAATCAGTTCAAGCAAACACCACTGCACAACAACACCAACTCCTCATTGCAGTCAATCCTTGCAGCTATCCAACTCCACAGCATCAGACCATATCCCATGTGACACTATCATCACCATTTCATAATTCGATCACCACCAACAACATAATTAACCACCTGCAACTTAGTTAACCTACTCCAAATCACTGCAACTGTGGTCAACCACTTCAAGAACCAACAATTACCTACTGACATCAACACCGACTCTTGAGTCACCTCAGGCTATAGGTTGTGTTGTGCCCTTATCACTGTAATTTCTATTTCAGCTCAGGCCACCTGCAACCCACTAGCCCTGCTCTGTAACTACAACTCAGTAGCAGATGTGCTATTTCCACCTGTCTCAGTACCAATTACTCCAGCTAAATCCCTGCAAAACCATAGCAGCAGCAGCAACCTAACTTTAACAGCTTCATAACTTGTAGCATCAACTCCTCTCCACTACACTTCATGATCTAATGTAGCTTCCCTGTAAACCTGCAATCCACCAATCACCACTAGCCACTGCATCAATCTTAAGCCAACATCTCAACATCCATTTTAGCTCCATAACCTGCAATATAGCTCAGGTCAACTGCAACAGTTGATGCCATCACCTGCAACCAATTGCATTCGCTGCGAGCATCACCAGTCACATCCACCACTTACCTGCATCTGCATTACTTATTGCACTTCACTTGCACTTCCCAACTACATCTGTGGCTTCATGCCCTGCAACAGCAACCACCAGAATCCTCTCTTTGTTCATCCCAGACCAACTACCACAACACAACTCATGCAGCTGATGCACTCCATTTCATGAACACGGCAACAGATCATATTGCACAGCACCATTATGACCACCACAGCACCACCAATGCTCAATTTGAAACTGCAGCTTCAACTCATTCTAGCCAATTACTCACTTTTCTTCCATGGCCACAATCATCTCAAATTCGAGCAAAGCTTTACTCCCCTGCAATTCAATGTCACCACCTGTGACAACAACTATGCTTGCAATTCACCACATAAACCTGCAACATCATTAGTGCACCACCTCCTGAATTCTTCTCAGCTCAGACTTCACTGAAGTCCACCACAGAATCACCTCAACAAATTTCAGTTCAAGAAATCCATCTTCATTAACCATTCACTGTCTTCCATCTACCACCAGAATCAACAGCTCAAGTCCACCTGAAATACTCAAATTAGCTTCAACTCAAATTAAACCAGAAAACCTAACAACAAATTCACCTCAAACCCCTCAATTTGTCACCAGTTCTTCATTCCATATTTGAACCACAACAACATATG